>JAKSZP010014514.1:0-238247 GCA_022478985.1 Massospora cicadina
GTACATTGTCAATCATATGTTAAAACGTAGCAAAATGCTTCAGCCCAAAGGGCATTACGCGGAATTGGAAAATGCCTCACTTCATCCAGATTGCTGTTAACCATTCTTGCCCTTTCATTACCCGAATCTGGTTAAAAGCATTTACATGATCCAGCTTGGAAAATGCCCAAGATTTGGTGATTTCTTAGATTATCATCTGCTCTAAAGGAAGAGGGTAGGGATTGGAACCGTAACTTTATTTAAGTGTCCATAGTCCATGCAGGGGCAAAGGGAACCATCGGCTTTTTTAGCAAAGACAATGGGATACATGACTGGCGATGACTCCTTAAATAACCACCCTTTTTTCAACATATTGTCTAACCAAGTGTTGAGCGCAACCTCCTCCTCTTCTGCGTGGGGATACAACTGGCAGTTGATATTCACCAACTCCACCATCGTATGAAATCCACAGTCAATTCTAGTGTGAAGAGGCAGATGATCTGCCTTTTCAGAATCGAAAATGCTTTGATAGCACATTAGACTTTTCTAGAAAATTGGATGGTATGCCCGCAGGAGAGACAAGGGTAGTAATAGAACTGCGACCTTGAGCTTTCTTAAGAGTGTCAATTAGGGGGAATTCACCCTCCAGTTGATCATTAATGAATGACAGCATGTTAGACTCTAGGTGGATCTTGACATGTTGCAGGCGCCACCATCCCACTCCTAAGATCACCAGAAACACAAAGTTTGGCATAGCAGAAAACCGGTTGCAAAAGCTGAACTGGTGTATTGAAAATGTGACTGATCAGCGAACCAGGTATGAAGTTTGGGAGGATGATGACACAACCATCACCAAAGGACCTGAATCCAGGTCAAGTTCCAATTGCTGGGCCAGTTCTACACTCATAAAATTACCTGCAGCTCCGGTGTCCACCAGGGCCTTAAAGGAGACGTAATGGGACCAAACACTAATCTTCATGGGTAATAAGAAGTAATTAAAATTCTCTTTATTGGTAGTTGTGGATAAATCCAGTGATACCAAAGAGATGGTAGTGGGATCAGGGGAAACTGCTAGGTTCTTATGGGGGGTAAACTCGTTGCAAGTCAGGATGTTAGATCCTACTGACATGGGCAAAATAGCCGCGGCAACCATGAGGTATGGGTTTGATGTTTTGAGTGGAACTCGACTATTGTTGACAGGTGAATCTTCTTTACAACTTGGTTCAGTTGAAAAGGAGGGCCCATTGCTGCTCCTATGTCTATGAGAAAGGCGGAAATGGTTATTAATGATGTTTGGTTGATTATGTCAGGCAAAAAGCAAGTTAGAATTAGACTGGCCTGACAACCTAGGTGCCAGAGCACCCAAACGGCAAACCAGAATGCCAAAGGCACTGCTGCTGGTACAACGGATATGAAACTAGAAAGGAGTTTCAACAATAACTGCCAGTGAGCCAGAATCTCATACAGGCATATAATAGAATACCAGATGAACATGGCCATTAACCCCAAGGGGTATGAGAGTGCCAGCGAAAAAGGCGGTTTAATTTTCAGCATATAAAAACTAAATTTTTGGGGAAGGTTTCAATGGAAAATTTAGGAAAGAAAAATTAACCAACAATTTTCTCAGTGCGATGCAACTGATTAAATAGTGGTCAATTTAGAGAGGAAACAAGCCGGGATTGGGTCCCTCAAGTTTGACCTAACCAGCAAATTGTTTGGGAATGGGGAACAGATAAGTCAACTGAGAACTGACATAGAAGAATTCAGCAGCAGGCTGAGTCACTATCAGTTTGACCTCAAAGGTCTGCACCAAGGCTTAGATACATTTCCAACAGTTGGCGTGATGGCGTTTAGCCCAATGAGCAGCGGGAATCTTCCAAGGCCACCCAACATAGGGGCAGGCCCATTTGGTTGGGAATGGGTTTGGGACGCTCAACCCACCCATGCCTGGTCGCTGGGCCATTCGTTCAGTCAGAATTGTTGCTTTGGGCACAATGCCCAATTTGCCAGCAGGGAGCTTCAAACCCTCATCGATGGTGCCTGATGCTGTTGCCTGCCCATCAGGGATGATCCCCAATGATTTTGGGAGGGGGGGAATTTTCTCAATAATAGTGTCAGCCAAATTTAACTGTCAGCCATTCTGGCCAATAGGTCAGTCTTTATACCTTTTCGCCCATTTGAAATTTGAACATTAGGCTGACTACCACTCAATTTTGTTCTGATCAGTATCATTTTATCGATCTCAATGTAGATTTCACTATTTCCCCATAACAGTTCTGCCAAGGTAAATGTGGGTACAAGAGGAGGGATCCAAAGCAGAAGAGCTGTTACCCAGCGCTCATCTACCATGTGGGTGAGATTGCACTGATTAATGAGAGGTACAGATATCCTCTTTGGTACCTTCTTGCTCAGAAATGGGAAAATGGTCCAATCAACGCCCAGGTGACGTTCTCCAGGATTTACAAAAACTGCCTGGGTGGAGTTCTCTATAGTAAAGGGGGCTCAGAAGGTTGGTGGGATGTAGCGCAAACTGACTTTGTGGGTGTGCAGTTTCCAAAGACATGATATGGTAATCTGATGTTTGGTGAAGTGGCAGCATATTAAGAGGTGGTTATTTTAGCAGCTGATACCTAGAGCGGGTAATTCTGGTTGACACTGAGGTTGGCGTCCACTAGTTCTTATGTTTAGGGGGGCTTTGGCTCGTCTATTCAAGTCAGGTTACTTTTGCTAGATTTCCTGTCATTATTGTTATTTATCAAAATCTCTAGTGGGAGCTTAATTTCAAGATGCATTTGATTTTTGAAAAGTGATGTTTATCAATGAAAGAGCCACACTACTTCTAGTCTTAGTAAACTACTGATATTTTGTATGCCATAAGAGTCAAACTGCTTGTTTATCTTCCAAAAAAGACTCCCTTTCTTGCTTTTTTATTGCAGTTATTATACTATCCCTAAAGCAACTTCACTATTTCCATTTAGGTTTCAGTAAAGTGGGTTCAGCTTTAACCATACAGCTGAGTATAAATTTTTTGACCTAACCAGTATCCTCAATATTCAATTTACTATTTGTTTTCCATTAGATTTCTGTATTCATCCTTATTAAAATTGCTTTATAAAGAATGTTCATTAAATCCCATTAAATAATATTATATTTTTTCATGACCTTGGTGAGTAGCTAAAGATCCGTTGGTCAATAATTTAGGCTTACATCCAGTTATATCTAAGTTACTAGCAGCATTGAAGGTTAAATCATTGTTCAAAGCCATTAATTTTCATTTGAATTTTAAAAATCAATTCCTACTATTGTACTTCAGCTTCTCAACCTCCCTCCCCCTCAGTTAGCCTAAAATCTAGCATTTTAACTATGGTATGGTGTTGAGTTATTACCATGTTTATTATTGTTCTGGTAAATTTATTAGTTTTTTATTAAAAAATCTGCAGTTCCTGTTTTCCAAAGTTAAAGTTACACAAGCATTACCTTATTGACTCTATGATAAATGAACTTTTAGGTACTAACTCAACCCTGGCTAGTGGAAACAGCAACCCTAAATTTGACAAGAAATCCTCCCTCCCACTCTTCTAACTCTGCTGAGGCGCAGCTACATATTCTGTTCCTGCTGTTGTGGATGCTGAAGCACCCACATCCAAGGGCCAGTTCTCTTGGCACGCACTCAATTCTAACAATACTCTGTGCTAAGTGTCACAATTGGCTATTGCATATCATGACATTTGCAATTTTTATGACAATCTTTAAATTAAACTTGAATTTTTGGAGATTGAAAAAGCTTTCATTGATATTTTAATGATGAACCAAATGGTTGATATTGTGAAGCTTAAAAAATGGTTTTATCTAATTTGATGGCAGCAAGTGAGCTCTGTTGACTTTGGAGTTCTCATGATAGAGTTTCATAAATTACCTAGTATGTAAGCACCCATATATAAGAGTAAAAAAATTATTCGAGGTGGGTCGAACTTAAGATAAATATACCACACCGAGAATGTTTTCTAGCCAGTACAGGTTTTGAACTCAAAACCTGCACTAGGGGTGGAAGCAGTTTTACACGCTTGGCTAACTACCCTTCCAAATATAAGAGTAAAGCCCTTCTGGTATTCTTTCTTATGGGTTTAAGCCTCTACTTTTGAGGTTTTCGTAAATAAAAAACACTATACCCAGCATTTAGCTTTAATTGTTTTTAAATATTTATTGACTAACTAGGGTTCATTATGCAATCATCGCGTTTTTGATAAATAACAGAAAATTATATCTAGATTTTACTAAAACAAAAATGAGTCCACCATGCCTGCCAGCTATGTACTGCCACACCTCTGCCATTTCACTTCAGTACCCCACCACACCCACATCGGTTTTGCTTCTGTGCCTTCCTCCTTTGTACCTGCCAGACCTAGCATCAGTTGTGCCCGCTGCTTTTGTCATCTGTTGAGACTGCAGCTCCACTCTGCCTTCCCCCATTCATTGCCCCCACTGCACCTTCCATTATATATTCTGCGTCCATATCTGATTGTATTAATGTTCCCAACTTCATCTATTTACTTTCCAATGGCCCATCTTTCAAGGGATAATGTCACAATTGGGTTATTGCTTATCATGTCATTCATGATTTTATCACAATTTTTGTTTAAACTCTTACCTTTTTGTAGCTCTATAAGCTCTGCTTTGAAGTGCGGGATGAAATTGACAAACTGGCTAACAATTCCATCAACTCTGCCACATATGTTGCTGACCTAGCTAAATTTGCCCCAAATACTGTGATCACCAAGCAGAATGCTGCCTGTTTTACTCTACTCCCCAATGCCCGCCTCCAAGCTGAACATCATGTTGCAGAATATGTAGAGCCTATCCTCCAGGTTGATATTGATGATATCAATCCTTTTGTTAACGCCATCAACCCACATCATGCTGGTGCCCCAACGCCTTTGCTCTCAGCTTATATCCAACTCCTCAATTATACTGCTCAAGCCAACCCCATTGTGACTGCAGAGGCGCCACTTGACCTTTCCTCCCCCTCTGCCATGGTGGGCTAGTGGTTCTCCGCTCCCTACCTGGTTGAAGAATTTTTGTTTTGTCATTTTGTTTGTTTCAAATCCTTTTTTTGTTTTGTTTGTTTGCTTTGAAGCTTTGGTAATGTCTGTCCCCTGATTGGTGTACCTCAAATAAAATTTAAATTTTAAATAAGCTTTGCTTTGATTATGCAATGTCAGATTTCAAGGTTGCATATCATAAAGTTTAATTTATATAATTTTACTAATCTAATGGCAACAAGTGAGCCCCAATGCCTTTTGAGTGCTCAAGTTATAATTTTAAAACTATATAGGTATTTAAACGCATAAATCCAAGAGTCTACCCCTCTTGGTTTCTCTCACCTGGTCTTTGCCCCTACTACTGGTAAAATTTTCCAACTAAAACATCATATCAAATATTTTGTTTATATATTGTTTTTGATTAATTTAACTAACTAGGTGGTGAATTTGTGAGCATTGCGCTTGTGACATTAAGAGGATAGCAATATGTGTGGAGTCATGTCCCATGCATCAGGATTGATAAGTAATCAATGAAGTTAGATCATGTAATCCTGGCCTATCAGATAATTCATAGGAAAGATTACCCAGTATCTGGGCTTTATACTCAATTTCTAAATTTTTGCTTCCTATATTAAACTGGTGTAGTATTTTTGTCTTAAGGTCAACCCACCTCATATAAATTAAACTAGAACAACTATCATTTATAATTATTATCTTATTTGCAAATAGTCTAATATAGTGATCCTCAAAACTGTCCGCATAGTCCCCTAGGGTTTCATGGAACTGCTGAGGGAGTCCATTGAATATTAGTATTAACTTTGGGGAATATATGCACTATTTTTTGGGAACCAATGATCTAATTAACAAATTTTATTGTTTTTACATGGTGTGAAGTGTATGCAACAGCTTTTTCTAGTTTTTGAAAAAATCAGTAGCGACTTTACTATTGTTATGAAGCTAGCATACAGCACAAAATCCTTTTTGAGTACCTTTGATATCTTTTAGTTTTAAAATTCTTTAGTCAGGTTTTTGAATTTAGAAGGGGTCCATTTTGTGAATAATACAATAAGAAGGGGTCCTTTGGTGTAATAGTTTTGGAATTACTGTTTTAATAAAACTTTTATTTCAATTAAAGCATGAAGAATATGCTGCATCAGGATAATGGCCTCTAGAAGTTGACATATTATATCTAGTGTTAGAACTTCATAAAAAATCAACTTACAAAACTCAAGTTTTAAAAACTGATAATAGATGTCAGGCACTTGGATGTTCATCTCGTTGAGAAGAATATCCAAGTGCCAAATAGTTTGAATCATTTTAAAATATTTAGATCAAACTTTCAGAGATATAGAAAACCTTTTATTTAACCGAGGTAAGCTGACCAGGGGACAGACATTACCAAACTAAAAGTAAAAATTATTTAAAAACATAACGATTTAATCAAAATGCCCAAAATGGATGGATCGATTGAATCATACCTAACAAAATAGCCAACCAGGTGGGCAGCGAATACTGCTATCCCTCCATGGTGGATGGGGAGGGGGATCGGGAAACTCATCTTTACCCACATTCATCTCATCCCAGAGTAGGGCGAAATGTTTAGGCAGATAGTAGGGGTGTGGGGGCATTGGCAGTATGGGGTTTAATATCCCTGATGACTGGAACTTCCAAATAGTTGTTAGCCATCATAATGCCAACAATGTATTTGGCTATAGCATCTTCAGCTTTGACGCGGGCGTCTGGGAGTTTAACAAACAAGGCAATGTTAGTTTAGGTTATTTTTGCTTTCAGATTCCGTGCTACTGTTACCACGTTCTGTATGGCTTCAGTGATGTTTCTGTGTAAAGTTTTATGTTGATCTTACTTTGTGCAGTAAGATTTTTGGGGATTATGGAAGTGGAATTCCTCCTGCGAGTGCAGCCACAGATTTGGTGGAAGCTTTGTGGAGTGGACAGCAATCTGGTGTGGTGACTGCTTCTACTGCAAGCTGGTGGTCACTGTAGAACAGTTTGGCGTTAGGTTGTGGGGCATATTTTTGAGGTGGGAATTTTTCATCCCATTCTGCATTACAGAACCACTTGACTTGCAGCAATGGTTCCTTAACAACATTAACTGATTCATCGATTTCATCCAAATACTCCTATGGGTTTTGGTTGAATTGGATTGTGGAATCGGCGTATGGTTGGGGATTGGCTGGTTTTCTGGATTTTGCCTGGGATCAAACTGGGGTCCAATCTTGTGCTTGATTGGAATAATCATACATGGTCCTGGAGCAAGGTGGATGCTGATTGGTGGTTGCAGGTGCAGCTGCAGCATCAGGCATTGGAGGAGGGGAAGGTAGGATCATACCACATGTTGGAGTTGGCGCGGTTGGGCAGCGGATTGGTGGGCGTTAAGCAAATATTCAATGTTGGTGGAAGTTTCTGAGTATGAGCATTTGCATTTTGAGTGGTCTAACTCAAAACAGGATGGAAAAACTATCCGTCCACCCTCACGCGGGCCCAGAACGGATGGTCAGGGGCGGATGAGATGGTGGCACAAGGTGGAATTGCTAAAGAAATTTTAGTGAATTCAGGGCTGATCATGGCATACACCTGAGGCCCAGCGAGGCGTGTGGCCCCATTTGGGACCACAAATTGCAAGATGGGGTTGGCGCCGTAGGCTGCCAAACCTTCCATTAGCTCCTGGTGGAGCACTTCAGGGGGAGGTGGGTGGGCAAACCAGCGAACTGGACAACCAAGGTGGTGTCCACTGGGAGCCAGGTCCAAGTTGTTGGAAGGGGAATTTTATAAAATATTAATGGCACTGTTGCTGCAATGGCTGCATCAGCTTCAAAGGGGAAGCCAAGATCAAAGTACCCCTTATAGGGGTGGAAGTCAATAAAACAGGCTGGTGTCATCACTGCCTGAGCCATTTTGATAATAGCTTGGTCATCGTAGGGGAATAATTTCCCATATTTGACCCTAAGGCTGAAATGCATGTTGCTCCAGGGGAGCACCAGGGGGCAGTGGGGCACCACTTGGGTTCAGGCGATATGGGCATCGAGATTCTTGGGAGGAACAAATCATCCCAAGGGTTTGGAATGACTGGGTGAGCCAGTCCGAGCATGTTTTCCTGTTGGACAGAAAATGGAGGGGGAGTTTAGCCACTGCCCCACGCTGGGACAGTTGGCGGGGGATCTGACAATATCAGAGCAAGACTTTGTTGTGCAATTAAGCGTTTGCTTTTAATGTACCAAATAAATTGCTCAGAGTATTACGCTGAGCAGAGAGAGTAGTATTATAAATATAGATATAGAAAACCTAATTATGAAGTTCTCTCTCATACTAACTTAGATTTTGGTTTTGCCTCCTAAGGAAATACCCGTTTATAGACTTGAAGGGAGTTCCTAAAGAAAATAATCTCTCCACTTAATAAGACCTATGATCTACTTAAATTGACCATAATGAACCTATTTAAGGTGACTGATTGGATAAAGTTTATTAAGTCATTATCGCATAAACATGTTGTTTGCACTGATAACCAATCATTGAGTACTGATCCATGTCTGAGTAAACTTTTTATGGTTCTGATAGGTCAATACTTCATCAATATAAAACCTATCTCACTGGTTTAATTACATTACTTCAGATAAGAAACATATCAGACTTAATAGGTTTTCATAAGAAAACCAAGTGTTAGTAAAGATGAGTCTTTTCCTTGGGACCCATTGGATTAATCTTAATGTTAACAACTTAAAGGGTGAGATCAAAAAAAAAGCATTTCCAAGAACTCAATCCCTCATTAATGACAAAGTATCACAATGGAGAAATAATTTGGCACCTGGCCGTCTTTATGACCTTTCATTCAAAGTTATAAAATTCCCTTATATTACAAACGTTGCATGACCATAGTATTGTTTTAGTCAATAGCTAATGGTTTTTCATTGAGAAAAGGGGTATAAAAACCCAAGTTGATACTAAAAAGATATAGTTTATCATACCCACCTTCTTGTCAATATTTGTCTATTTGTGGTCTAATTATCAGTCCCAAATATTTGGACAGCTGACAAGTTTTAAGTACTTCTGCACCAGCTGGGTTGTTGAAACCCTGCAATTAAGCACCTGCGAGCAGCTTTATGCCAGAATTTCAAAATGTGGTGCTCGCTAAATGAGGCCCTGTACACCACAATTTATTGCTTACAATCAAGATGGAAGATGCACCTACCGTTAGTGTAGCTGGATGGATTAGAAATGGGGATCGTGAAGAGGACAATTGGATGGATAGCTCTCCCGCTATCAAGTTTGAAAGCAACCAATCTAACTGTGTAATCATACCAGAGTCTCAACAAATTACCTGGACGTCTAATAAAAATGGTAGAGATTTTCCCTATGTAATATTGAACCCTGGGGACATTGATATCGTGAAAGAGGTTCTACTGTGGAGGATCAACTGATGTTCTTCTATGAAACCTAAACCCTCCCAGACACCTATAGTCAACTTACGAACTTTACTAAATATGTCCAAAATTAGCACACCCAGTGTTAGCTTTTGGCGGTCCTTGTCAGTTCCGCTAAACTGGATGCACAGGATGAAACCCACTGAGCAACGGATGAGCAATATGATGATTGCTGGCCCTCAATAATAATAATAATAAAATACCTTAAATAAGCAGCTATTTCCTGATGATACCACTTTATTTAATATATTAATCTTAACGGCTAATTCCGTTTATCCTTCTCTCACTCTTCTTCTTCCAAAAGACCTTTTCTAAATTCTCTCGTTCAACTATTTATATGTAATTGCCTCGGTCAGTTCTAGCCTATCAGCTTAGTAACACTTTATTCCCAACAATTTTTGGGGTTTTGCCTCATCCTTTCAACTCTGGCGAAATCCACTCTATATGTTTAATTGGCTATTCAAGTTTTTATCCCCTTTCAGCGATATTATACAATCCACAAAAAATATGCTTATTGTCCAGTCATATTAAAACCTCAATATTGCCTGCCTTGACTGGTTGAGAAGCTCTTATTGCTTGTAAGCCTGAAAAACTTCACATGTACTCAGTTGATAATCTGACCACCCACGGGTTCTTTAGTAGTGTAGGTGTCAACAACAGTCTTCTCAATTATCTCAACGATCCAGTCCATATGCTGGTGAGCTTGTTCCTTCTTCTGAACCCATGTTAGCCATGAAACAGGACAAGATCTCCTACTCCAAACTGTGGGAGGCTGCTGCGTCTACATTGGTTGGTTGCCTGATTCCAAATCTTCTTGGATAGACTAGTGGAATATGCTTCAGTTTGGAGCTTAATCAGCATGTCTGTTAAGGTAGTCAAAATCATTAAGGCTTGACTCCATCGGTATCCTCCACATAGTAATAAAGAAATGCTGGCAAAGCTGAATGTCTTTTACAAAGTAATTAAGAGATCTTTTCTGTCAACAAATGATAGCTAATATTGTATGCAAAGACAGCGGTGGATAGAATGGTACCCCTTTTAGAAGGCTGATCTGACACAAGCTTGCAGAGGATACTTACCAATGTTCCATTGACCTGTTCCACCATTCCGTTAGAATCAGGGTGTTATGGGGTATTCGAGACCCCACAGATTGCCATTAGATCATTCAACTTGGCCAGGATATACGACCTGAAATTGGTTCCATTGCCTGAGAGGATAAATTGTGGACAACCATGTCGCTGTATGACACACACCAGGATGGACTTGGTGGTGGTGACATCCACTAAATCATTGATTGCTTTTGCTTCCACCCATATTGTCAAATGATTAATGGCTACTATTATATACTTTGAGTGATTTGCGCCAGTTGGTAGAGGCCCCATCACACTCTTAGAAAAAGTATGCCATGCGAAATGAAGCTTAACCAGCTGATAGGTGGTCTTCTTGAGGAATGGTTTCTCCACTTGTCACTGGTGACAACAAGCAACCATCTCAAGCACATCATAGTGAATACTTTCCCAATAGTAATATGGTCGCAAGAACTCCAGCGTTTTATGCAACCTTCCAGGACCTACCGCTCTATGAGCATCCATAATGATTGCTGGTCTAGCAGAAGGTTTTGGGAAACTAAGCATTAATTTACCAATTTGCTTATATAGTTCCTCATTGCGCAAAAAGGTATCCCATTGCAGCCCATCCAGTACTTTAATCACCTGTGGTGGCTCATCATGCTATTTGCCCACAAGCATCTTCCCATACATTATGTCCACCAAATCTGCCATAATGGCGACCGTTGCCAATTGTGAGATGCAGTCCACATTCTGGTATATCTCCCCTGGCTGGTGTACAATCTCAAAAATCATATGCTTGTGGCTTTAGGGCCCTCGCGTGAGCTGTCCTTCAGGTTTACGCAGATTCTGCAGCCACCATAAGGATTTATGATCCGTGACCACTTATATTTTAACCCCATGATGGTAGACCTGAAACTATTATATGCATATATTATCACTAAGCACTCCTGCCCGGTCATGGTGTATTTACGTTCAGGACCAGTTAAGATTCAGCTACAATAAGCAATGGGGTGCTCACATTATCATCATCCTTTTGGGGTAACATGGCCCTTATGGAGGAGAGGGAAGCATCCATTTGTACAATAAATTACTTTTTAAAATTTGGGTATTGCAAAACAGGCGCATTAACCAACATGACCCATGAGATATCAAAAGCATTTTGACAACAATTGGTCCATCTAAAGGTAGCATTTTTCAATAATAACTCAAAGAGCGAAGCACAAATACAGCTGAAGTTGGAAATGAAAATACATAGTAACTGACCATCCCATAAACAACTAGATATCCCTTATGTTACCCATCCAAGTTATCTTGTGTATAGCTTCCACCTTGGCCAGATGAGGACTAAGCCCTTTGGAGTCTTCCACAAACCCAAGGTTTCCAACTGCTCCTTAAAAAGTGACACTTTTGGGGCTTAATTTTTATGTTAGCTGTAGAGAGTTGGCATAACACTTGTTCCAGGTGACTGAGAAGTTCTGTGAACATTTGTAAGAACACATTAATATCTTCAAGGTAGACTAGAATGCAAGACAGCTTCAGTTCATTCAAAGTAGTGTTCATAGCCGTTGAAACGTAGCTGGGGCGTTGCACAAACCTTGCGGCGTACGTGTAGGCTGGAACAACCTCTTTGAAGTAATTATAGTGCACTTCTCTTGTTCCACCAGTGGCAACTCAATTTTCTAGTACCACGATATCATGTCCATAGCAGAGAAATATCTGACAAACTCCCAGCTTATCTAGAGCATTGTCAATTCATGGAATTGGGTACATTTTTCATAATGCTGTTAAGCTTCTGCTAGTCAATTACTACTCAATTGGTGCCATCTTTCTTCTTGAAAGTTAGCACAAGGACGAACCTGAATTCTTGGAGGGCTCTAACACCCTTGTTCACCCAATTTATCTATTTCCTCAGATACACTTCTTTCACCACAATTGAGTGACAGATAGGCCATGACCAAATAGGAGGGTGGTCTTTCATGCCCAACTAATGCACAATCTTGCGTGAATATCTATAATCATGGTCATTGAATGCAAAAATGCTTTGGTATTTCTCAAACAGATCCATCACACTGTTCTTCTGATCCTCTGAAAGGCCAGTTAAAGACTCAACCGGAACTACAGTCCATGCGCTGGTTAGAGTTTTAAAGGTAGCCCGAGGTCTTCCTAAGAACCAAAATCATATATACAATGGACCTCACTGATAGGAACCAGATGCAGATAAGCCACCACTTGGTGTCTTTATAACTTCAAAACTCCTTCTGCAATATCGCTAACAACACCTTCACTTCCCCCTGTCCTAGTAATAGGAGCACAGAGTCACGTGGGGTTCTAGCCATATTTTCTGGTAAGGCCCTACATTTCCCCATAGAGGCCTTCAGGGATGTCTATTTCAAGCTCCATTCCGATTATAACCTGATGACCAGAAGGGATACTTAAAGCACTTGCAGCCCGTAGCAGAATGCCATCGTACTTGTAAATCTGGTTAGGAAGGGCTCTGGTCCTCCGCTTCATCTGCCAATATTCTACAGGATTTACCTTGTATTTAAGCATGAGATTAATTTGTCTGGAGCAGATTGGGTTTTCTGGGATCCCAGAGGAGGTAAAGTAGATGGGGATCCGTTGTCCCAGAATATTATGTGTTCCCTCCACCATGTCAATCACTGCCCCAAATTGCCTCATGAATGCGGCCCCAATCAGCATGTATTAGTGATTATTGGGAAGAACCACTTCTGGAGTGGATGTCCCAGCTGAACTGAACCTTAGGGGCAATGTGCTGTAAGCGCCCTCCGACACAGGTCTCTGTGCCCCTGTGGTGCCATACACTACTCAGTGTTTCACATCAGGCTTCAGTTGAAGCTTCTCCACAATCTTAGTGGATATAATATTGACAGGACGCCAGTGTCTATAATTGCTTGGATTTTTGTGTTCTGAACAAAAATACACACTATATACACTCTGAATCAGAGAAGATGTTGGTGTTTGTTACATGAACATCTAAGGGATTTTGAAACTTCAGAAAATTGATAATACCAGCTCTGACATGAGGATACTCCTGGTAAATTGTCTCTACTAGAATGTCCACTCTCACCCCTTCTAGGGCTGCAACACTGGTTGAAGGTCCAACATTTATGGTACCATTATGCTCAAGGATCTTCCAAGCATATAGTTTTCTGCACATCTCGGTGGAATTCTGAGTCTGCATTATTGGGTCACTCCCTTGGTTGGAGGCCAAGATATTATAGAGGATTTGTTGATATAATATTTATCAGGGTAGGTACTGGGACTGACACAAAGCGACTTGTGGGAATCATCAGGGACAATTATTTTTGGAATTAGAAAAAGTAGAGTGTCCTGTCTCTACTCCACTCAATATTTCCCTGTTTGTTTGAGGCAGCCAGTACTGCATGAACACTTAGTATGGCCAGACAGCCAGTTGCATGATGGCCTCTTTGGCCACATGAGAAGCAAGCATTAGTAAATGGCACTCACCTCGAATCCATTACCACAGGGAAGTTCCTAAATTGTAGGATGGATTGTAATTCAGATGACAATGTTCTTGAGCATAATGGGGATGGAAAGGACCCTCCAGAGCTTAGTGGGCAAAGATTAACTGACGCATTGCACTTGAGGCATTAGTGTCCATTATAATGGGGATTTGGTGGCGGTTTCAAGGGCCTTCCATTCAACATTGGGGCAATAAATGTGATACATAGGCGGTGTAAACAATTGAAAATTTTTAATAGTTCCGTGTCATCTTAAAAAATGTAGTTCATAGCATTATACAGTTCTCAATATGGCTTGACAGCTGCTGTCATCACGATGCTCACTTCCTTGTTAGATAAAATATTCTCTACCATCAACACATGAGCCTTCACCATGAACTTCTCCACAAACTCCACCAAGAACTCGTTCTTTTGAAAATTTGTTATTAGAAACTCTTCTTTGCACTGCACCTTTTTTGCCACACCCATGAACAGGCGGATCACTATCTCCTTCACCTCTTGATATGCTATGATACTACTAATAAGTTAACAGGTGACCTGATTGGTGCTTTTGACATCCAGAGAAGATAACAACAGTTTAGCTTTCCACCAATTGTAATCTTCTTCTACCACAAATTCTAAACTGCTTAAAGAATCCAGGTATGTTCCCATTGCGGTTATATGGGGGCAGCTTGTCAATGCAAACCCCTCACTTTCCAGCACTGCTAATTCATCTACACTCAGTGCACTATAGCCACTCTGTAGTGTTACCAGTTGTTGGCAAGTTGGCTGTCTTGGCAACCCACCAGGCATAGTTGGTGAAATGCCTTGTTGAACAGATATGTTATACCATTATTCTCATGGAAAAGCATTTCTAAGCCTGGTGTAGAGTATCTAAGGCAAGATTCAATTCAGAATATTGGGACAACTCAAAAAACTGGGGTAGTGCTCCGCCAATGGGAGCCAGTTGCGCTATTTTTTGGTAAATGTAAACGTTTATTTAATAGTTGATCAAATCGTCCCCTGTATTGAGCACCACTACTATTATTTTTGGTGATACAGTTAGGATATGCTGTAAGGGTCGCACAGGTCAAACCCACTGAACAACGGATGGATGATGTATGTATCATCAGTCTTCCAAACACAATTAAAAATATAATAAAATATAGAGCAATTGCCCTACACTTTTATTTATTTATTTACAGCGGTTCCTTGCTTTTCTGTTTCCAAAACTACTAACAATACTCCCTTTTTAATCGCAAATCTCACTTATATAACAGAATATAAGATGATACAATTCCCTTGTCTTAGACTATTTGGTTCCATCATACTCTCATTTGTTTCAGGATAATATTCTTTAATTCTCTATTGCCTTAGTTTGAGGCGATCTAATTAATATTCAGTGAATATCAACATCACCTTATTGCTTATATAAAGGCATTCCAATGATAACCCTTTATAACATAATATCGCCTCATTTCAAGGCTCTCAAAAATTGTAAATAATATCATGGTCAGCGGATGCTCACCAATCCATTATAGCTATTCAGGGCTTATCATCCAGTCATAACATAATCTAAACACCCATGTAAGGAGAGTGTCTATAACTCTCCTGTTCCCAGCATGGTAGTGCACGGTGCACAAGGCCAACGCCAGGGAACTGCCCATTAATGCGAAAGTTATTAGAGCCCAGAAGAGGGTGCTGGAACAATAACAACTTAAGCAGAGAAGTGTAAGTTTTATAATAAATGACTCACCAAAAGCGACATTGTGCACAAAGAAAAAGGGGGTAAGTGACCCAGGTTGGAGGGAACCTGGGCGAACCAACGGTGCATTAGGGGATAGCTTGAGTGAATTTAAAATGGTAAGGTTAACGGAGCATGAGACCTCCTCAAAGAAGTTTGCGCACAGGAGTGTTTGAAATATAAAATAAAACGTAAAACGGGAAAATGTTTATTAGGAAAGTCAACCAACAAGGTGTGTTGGTCATGGGAAACAGAATTATACTACGTCAGGGAAATTTGGAGTCTGCTGAAGTTGTCCTAAGCACTGATTCACCAATAGGCAAACACTACCATCTGAATTGGTAGAAAACACCAAAACTGACTGCACTCAACTAATCTATTGAAGTAAGATTCGACCTGAACGTGTTATTTCAGAAATGGAACATGTTTCAAAATCCCGTTCCTCGACTAACCAAATTGAACCATCTGTATTAATTGTGTAAACTGTCTGTTTTAACGCCTGGGCTGACGTAAGGGGCTGGGCATTAGGCACCTCATTAGTACCGACCTAGGTATATTTATCTTGTACCCAGCGTTGGTCTAGTGTGTGCCTGAGGTCAGGAAGGGCATGAAGCTTCACCTTCTGGGCCTCCTGGCACCCAGCCTTATCCTTGGGGTTGGTCCCCACTATGATGTCATTTAACCATGACAATTCAGCTATGTATCATATAATACTACTTTTTGTTAGTACATCATAAATAACTGAAACGCCACCTAGTGAATCATGAAGTTATGAGGCTGGCTTATAATAATCTCTTCAACTTGGCCTCAAGTTATGTTGGAAAAGCGAAATCTGGTGTATAAGAAAACAGAAGATATATTATTAAGCTTCATGAGTATTTACCACGATTGATACTGGTCTCATGAAGTACATAAAAGAAGCCATGAAGATATTCCGTGAAGATTTGGATGAATCTGCCACCAATGCTTAATCTTTGCTTGAGAATTTGCGCAGAATTTATTTAATATAGAGCTCAAACTCGTAGTGAACTACTTTCTCATAATTCTATTCTGTTAACTTTTGGAAAATTTGATTGATTCCTCCACGCTGGTTGCACAGGCTAAACCAAACTAAGCAATGGATAAGCAATATGATGATCGCTAATCCTTAATAGATTATATTAAAATAAGTACATAGATAAGAAGCTATTGCCCCAATGATACAGTATATTTAATATATAACGAACAGCTACTTCCATTAACCCTTTCCTACTTTCTTCCTTCTCAAGAACTCCCCCTTCATTCCCACACTCAACTCTAAATCCTTGGTATTACTAATCAGTTTTCTTCCTCTTAGCAATTCTCTATTTGCTACAATTTTAAGGGTTCCGTTCTATCATTGAGGCTTTGGCGGAATTCCTATGATTCACTGAACTATAAATACTTTGATCAATTTGCCTCACTTTGACATAAACTCCCACTCAATTTCAAGACTAACCTCAACTAATAAATTATGATCCGCCAGATATATGGCTTATCGTCCAGTCAAATCAATTTCTTGACATACTTCTTGCATGGTGATGAGTTAGAATAGCTGCTTTAAAACACCATTTTTCAAGCCTTGTCTCGCCTTGGTGAGCTTGAAATTCATCCCTCTCAAGAAATTCATATTACCACTCATACCTTAATAACCATAATCACTCAATCAGAGAAAGGGTTAAATATTTAGGCATTCTTAGAGAATGCACAAAATATTTGGCCTGACGATTTAATGAATTTGAGAAGGAGTTTCTGGCTTAAGAACATGATTGAAGATGCTGATTTGCTAAATGATGTTTACACTCAGCTTTCCAAAGTCAATTGTTGTTATAAGTAAGTTAAGGCTGACCTACAATCTCATGGATCCCACCCACATGATGATTCAGGTGTAAGAAGATAAAGGAAGATCTCCAAAAGCATGTCAAGGTGGTGGAAACTGATTGTTTAAAATTTGAGTTCTTTCTTATCTAATCTTTATTTTAAAGTTAGGGAGCTTGAACGTCAGGTTAAAGAACTTGTGACTAAGAAGATTGTGAAAAGCCAGAATGACCCTATGTTAATCCACCTCTCGTTTGCCCTGAAGCCATGGGAAACTAACTCAAGACTTATAAGAGCAAGATGACTGTCTCTCCCATTCCTTTGATAATTTAGACATTTGATCTGAGGTTACTGAACATGATACTCCCGCTGTCCATGTTCTTACTGAGGCTGACCACGTCCCTTTTAAACCCGCTTTTAAGGACAAATCACTCCTGAAGAAGGTAGCATTGCACTCTCTCTGCTTGGTATAACTTTTTAAGCAATTTATTCGGTAAATTGAAAGCAAACACTTAATTGCACACCAAAGCCTTGCTCCAATATCATCAGATTTCCCGCTGACTGTCCCAGTGTAGGGCAGTGGCGAAACTCCCCCTCCATTTTCTATCCAACAGGAAAATGCGCTCAGACTGTCTCACCCAGTCATTCCAAACCCTTAGGACAATTTGTTCCTCCCAAGGATCTCGATGCCCATCTCGCCTAAACCCAACCGGTGCCTCACTGCCCCCTGGTGCTCCCCTGGAGCAACATGCATTTTGGCCTTAGGGTTGAATATGGGAAATTCTTCCCCTACGATGACCAAGCCATTATCAAAATGGCTCAGGCAGTGATGACACCAGCCTGTTTTATTGACTTCCACCCCTATAAGGGGTACTTTGATCTTAGCTTCCCCTATGAAGCTGATGTAGCCACTGCAGCAATGGTGCCACTAGTATTCAATAATATTCCTCTCCCAACAACTCGGACCCAGCTCCCAGTGGACACCACCTTGGTGGTCAGTTCGCTGGTTTGCCCACCCACCTCCCCCTGAAGTGCTCCACCAGGAGCTAATGGAAGGTGTGGCAGCCTACGGCGCCAGCCCCATCTTGCAATTTGTGGTCCCAAATGGGGCCACACGCCTCACTGGGCCTCAGGTGTATGCCATGATCAGCCCTGAATTCACTAAAATTTCTTTAGCAATTCCACCTTGTGCCACCATCTCATATGCCCCTGACCATCCGTTCTGGGCCCGCGTGAGGGTGGACGGATAGTTTTTCCATCCTGTTTTGAGTTAGACCACTCAAAATGAAAATGCTCATACTCAGAAACTTCCACCAACATTAAAATATTTGCCCAACGCCCACCAATCCGCTGCCCAACTGCGCCAACTCCAACATGTGGTATGATCCTACCTTCCCCTCCTCCAATGCCTGATGCTGCAGCGGCACCTGAAGCCACCAATCAGCATCCACCTTGCTCCAGGGCCATGTATGATTCTTCCAATCAAGCACAGGATTGGACCCCAGTTTGATCCCAGACAAAATCCAGAAAACCAGCCAATCCCCAACCATACGCCGATTCTACAATCCAATTCAACCAAAACCCATAGGAGTATTTGGATGAAATCGATGAATCAGGTAATGTTGTTAAGAAACCATCGCTGAAAGTCAAGTGGTTCTGTAATGCAGAATGGGATGCAAAATTCCCACCTCAAAAATATGCCCCACAACATAACGCCAAACTGTTCTACAGTGACCACCAGCTTGCAGTAGAAGCAACCGCCACACCAGATTGCTGTCCGCTCCACAAAGCTGCCACCAAATCTGTGGCTGCACTCGCAGGAGGAATTACACTATCCATAATCCCCAAAAATCTTAAAGCACAAAGTAAGATCAACATGAAAACTTTACAAAAAACCGTCACTAAAGCCATTCAGAATGTGGTAACAGTATCACGGAATCTGAAAGCAAAAATAACCCAAGCTAACATTGCCATGTTTGTTAAACTCCCAGACGCCCGCCTCAAAGCTGATGACTCTTTGGCCAAATACATTGTTGGCATTATGATGGCTAACAACTATTTGGAAGTTTTAGTCATCAGGGATATTGAACCCCATACTGCCAATGCCCCCACACCCCTACTATCTGCGTTAACACGCACCCTACTCTGGAATGAGATGGATGCAGCCAAAGACGAGCCCCCCAATCCCCCCTCCCCATCCACCATGGAGGGATAGCAGTATTCGCTACCCACCTGGTTGGATACCTGTTAGGTATGATTTAATTGATCCATCCATTTTGGGCGATTTGTTTGAATTGTTAATTTTTTATTATAATTTCAGTTTTAGTTCAGTAATTTCCATCTTCTGGTCGACTTACCTTGGTTAATTAAAAAAGAAGCTTCCATTGCCTCATTTTGTACATCTATGAGTCCAATATGGAAAGAGTGACCAATCACCAAAAAGTCAAACACATTCTTTCCTGCTTAAACTGTATGTCACAAGAAGTAATGGTTCCACATATGGACACCCTTAGTACCTGGATGGAGGTTAAGGAAGCACTTATTGACACGTTCAGCTCTAAACAGAGCTTAAGCATGAAGAAGCATTTTTACATGTACATCAGCATGCAAGGAAGAATCAGTTGCCACCTTATCTGATCTATTCTTTCTGAAGCCTAGACACTTTTAACCTACAAGATGTTAACCTTGATGAGCCGCCGCCGCTAGCATGACTTTGTTGGCCACTCATCCTTCCTTAGCAATGCACATTACCTCAGTGAAACATTACTTCCAAATTGGATATTTTATATTTGGGAAGGCCGACCATTGGACGGACACTTCCAATAAACTCCAACTACAAAACACCAAGAAAAATGAGTGGCACCAAAGAGGGGCCAAGGCTACCTCCTGTTGCAGCGGGACTGCCAGTGGAAGGAAGAGAGGGAGTTACAGGAGATGCCTAGGCTGAAACTGACACGAAGAAAGGAAAGGATCGGAAGAGATTAACTAGATGGGGAACCAGGATGACACCAACCGGCTTTGGTGGGATGGCAGGTGGCCAAACAGCCAAGCTTGAAAGTGATCCGTGAGGTGGGAGTGGAAGCAACGCACAGCTTCACAGAGGGTTGGGGTAGTGCCAGAAAGTGCATCAATGACAATGGTATGGATTGTCCATTGCGCTATTGCAACAATTGACACATGGAGCGAAGGGTGGATAGGGGAGGTCATGGAAAAGGCGAAGATGTTTTTGGACAGGCTGAAAGCCTGTTCACTCTTCTGACAAAAGAGGCGCATAACATCCTGCCAATTCGCCTGTTATGGCGGGCAATCTTCCAAGCGATGGAATAATGATCCATGTTGACCACATACAATGCATGAAGATTGAGAGGCATTGGACCGCTCAGCCATGCAGTACACTATTCTCAGGCATCTATACACATGGGTTCGCGAATTTGGGGTTGTAAAAGAAGATGGTGAGTTCTACCAAATGTCCTTCTGGTTCTCCAAAGAGTACTGGATGGCGAGCTTGTCAAGGTAGTCCACACAGGCAATGAGGTGGGGACGTTGGGGTACCAGTTTATTAAAACAACTTGCCCACGGACTTCTTATTTAAAATGGGGTAGTAGGGCGACCCCTCTGGGAGGTGTGTCCACTGATACTGATTCTCCACTCAGCGCTTCACATGGAGAGGAGATTGCATCTAAAGTGGGCCGTCATCACATGCGGGACCACAGCAGAGGGATGAGAGGAAAGATATTTTAATAGAGAATGGGGGTGGTTAGGATTGCGGAGCCAAGGGTATGGGAAAAGTTGGAGTGGCTGCGCTTGACCAGTGTTGGGCTGATAGTGTGGGGTTGTTGACTGTAGTGACCTGGGTGCCAAGAATCTTGGCGGCATGAGCTTCATAGTTGAGCATGCCCATACCACCACTATAGCAAGGGCCAAACATGACCTCCAGGCGCACAGGGGAAGGGCAGCCTAACCAAAACCACCCTTATAGTAGAGCATACAAAGAAATGAAGAAAGAGAGGAAAAGGTGATGGCATGGGCCACAAACCAGACTTTGGACAAGAGCATAGAGTTGGAAAGCAGACCTGGCCATGGAGGGTAGTCTGGTAGGCTCTTAGGGAAGCGATGCACTTTGTGACATCTTCAATGATGTGTGCTCCATTGCCAATAAGGCGTACCCGCCCACCTCAACCCACATCCTAACTTGCGAACCAGACCAGCAATTGGTCTTAGCAAGAAAGGGAGCACAAGCGGGGTGGTATGGGATGGCAGGGCAAGAAAATCTGTGGGCTAGCTGTGAAGCAAGTAGGTAACGGGATGCTGATGACCAGCAGGCCTGGTACCAGCCAAAGAGAATGGTTTTGGTTTTGGAGTCATTAAGCGTGGCATTACTAACCCAGGAGTAATCCAGGATAGTTGCCTCCAGCGCGTGTGCATCTTGGTTGTTGGACACCCCAACCACACAACTTTCAGAAAATGCCAGCATCTTAACTGGTGCTTGGCCTAGCACATGGACGCCAGCAAAGGTGGGCATTCACATTGTGTAAAAGTGGGTAGAGGCTGAAGTTGTACAAGAGTGGGCTTAAGGAGTCTCCTTGGAGAATACCACATTGAGGGTGAGCCACATCAGTAAGGAAACCAAGGCCATGCACAGCCATTGTGGAAGATTACGTAAGCAACACCACCCATTTAATGAACCACTGGGGGAGGTGGAACTTGTGGAGGCAGGTTTGAGGTAAACCCACTTGACTCTATCATAAGCCTCCTGCTGGTCTAAGAACAAAAGCGCCCCAGTATTTGTGGATTGGAAGACGTTGGCTACAGTGTGTATGTTTTCCCATATTGACCACTTGAGGATAAAACCAAATTTCTCAGAGGAGCATACATCAAAGGCAACTTTCTTTAGGCGATTGGCCATAATTTTAGTAAATAATTTAGTGACTGTATTAGTGAGTAATAAGGGGCGCCAGTTGGCCAATTCCAGCTTATCCCCTTTCTTATACCGCGTTATCATGTATGCTTCCTGGCCTTAGGAAGGAGGCGCGTTTCAAACAGACACTTGTTCATTGAGGCAAGCAGCACTTAGAGGAGAAATAATTAAAATATCTCAAATAGAACTCATATGGAATACCATCTGGACCTGGGCACTTCCTGTGCAGTGCACCAAAAAAGGCATACCAGAGTTCATCCTGAGTAGTTAATTCATCAACTCTGAATATTGTTAAATGGTGTGGATATGTGCGCCATTGAGAAACCCATCAATTTTGGCCAGTTTGACTGGATCAGATTGATACAATTTGAAGTAATAGTTTCGAACTTTGATTTCAACTTATACTAGTATTTATGCAATGGAGTGGTCTGGCCGCCTCACCTGTGTGCAGGCCAAGCTCTGTCACAGTGCAAAGATTTTATGGAAAAATAGTTGGAGCACATGTTGCCTACTGTTATATTTTCTGCCTTTAACTGAACACAAACGTGATGTTTATGTTGTCTTAACAGTGCGTTGAGATGAGCAGACACTTCTGACCACTTATGACGCTAAGCTGGGCTGTAGCCTGCAGCAGGAACATTAGACTCCAGGTGGTCCACTTCTGCAAGGTGCGCATTATGACCTCTGAGGCAGCCTGTGAGCAATTCTGTTAGCTTCTGGTGGTTTACAGAAAAATATACCCCTCAACAACCAACAGATTGGGCCAATTATTCTCCTAATGCTCGAGCTAATACTCTAATTAAAGCCTATTGCAATAACATGGCTTGGGCTGATTATTGAAACATGAATTTAATTATATAATTACAATCTCAAGACAAATACACACGCACATTTAGGATGATCTTCTCTGCAACAACACAACTTGGGCCAAATAGCTCAACATCAATTCAATATGATTATTCTATTGGAAGCTTAGGCCAAATACACTCGCACATTTGGACCAATTAAATTTAAATTTATCGCGAAGAAGGCCGACCAGGGGATGGACACTTCCGAATTTTGACCCAAAAGAAACAAAACTTAGTAACAGGGAAGGCACCCCAGAGAAGCGATGCTATCTATTGTTACCAGCGGGAACGCCACTATGGGGAGGAGGGGGAACGTGTAAAGGGGCCATAACCACAATTGAACACGTGTGGAGGAAGGGGTCTGATTTGATGAACCAAACTGGGAACCAGGAGGAGACCAGCTGATGGCGACGCGGTGGGAGGTACCCAAACATCCACTCCTGGAAGTGGTCCACCAAATGGGACCGGAATCTGTGTACAGCTTCTGGGAGGGTGGGGGTGGAGCCTGCGATGGATCCAAGAAATCTTGTGGATAGTACACATGGCGATTGCGACCACCAGAGCATGGAGGGAGGGTGGAAGGGGGGATACCATGGATATAGCAAACATATCTCTTGACAGACTAAAGGGATGTTTTTGATCCTGGTCAAGCAGATGTTGAACTTCGCGCCATATCACTTTAGAAGTAGGACACTTCTCCAGGCGGTGGAACAGCGTTCCATACTGGCCACATACGACGCAGAATGAGTGTAAAGCGTTAGAGCGCTCATCCGTATGGTACACCCGCCTCAGGCAGCACAACACATGGGAACAGATTTGAGGCTGCAAAAGAGGGTGGTGTGCGTATTTCCAAATAGTCTTTTGGGTCTCAATGGAGTAAGGGATGTCCATCATGTCCAGGTATTCCACCCTGGATAGGACATGGGGCCGTGTGGGGATCACGCCATCTTGAATGGGTAGCCCCTGTACCTCTTGTGTGAACTGAGGAGATGGGCGGCCTCTCTGGGCTGTGTGTCCACTAATATGAATTCTCCACTCAGCGCTCTGCATGGAGAGGAGACGCGTTTGTAGTGGGTTTTAGTACCATGAAGACCTGTGGCTGATGGGTGGGAAGCCAGGTATTTCATCAAGGAGTGAGGGTTCGATGGATTGTTAAGGCCCAAGGCGCGGGAGAAGTTGGAGCGGGCCGCGCGGGACCAGTGTTGGGAGGGGAGTGTAGGGGCGGTGATGGCTGCAATCCAGGTGCCCAGGATCTTGGCAGCATGGGCTTTGAAGTCAAGCAGGCCCATGACACAATGATGATGAGGGCCAAACATGACCTCAAGCCATACTGGTGGTGGCGGCCTGACCAAAGCCATCCTTGCAGAAGGGCATACATGGATTTAAAAAGCCTGGGGAGAAGGCGATGGCGTGGGCTCCAAACCAGACTTTGGAGAGGAGCATAGAGCTGGCTAAAACAATCCTGCCAGTAAGGGAAGTAGGGTGGGCTCTGAGAGAGGCGATTTGCTTCATCACGTTGTCTAGAATATGACTTTCCATTACTGCTGAGGCATACTCGCCTGCCTCCACCAACACGCCCAGATGGCGGACAGGCCATATGGTAGGGCGTGGCACAAAGGGGAGCACTAGTGGGGCGGTGTGGGGTGAGTAGGGAGGGCGATCACGTGTGCAAGCAGATGGGCTGGGCTGGGCACTGGTCGCTGGGGCCCAGCATGCTTGATACCAAACAAGGAGGATGATTTCGGTTTTGGAAGCGTTCAGTGCAGCATTACTAACCCGGGAATATTCCTGGATGAGAGCTTCAAGCGCGCGTGCATCTTTATTATTAGACGCCCCAACCAAACAGTCATCTGCAAACGTCATCATCTTAACTGGGGCTTGGCCTGGTGCATGGACCCCAGTGAGGTGGGCATTCACGTTTTGAAGTAGTGGGTCAAGGTTAAAGTTGTATAAGAATGGGCTAAGGGGGTCCCCTTGTTGTAAGCCCCTTTGAGGGCGAACTACTTCCATTGGAAAGCCAGGGCCATGCACTGCCATTGTTGCAGATTCCGTGAGCAGCATTACCCAGTTGATGAAACGAGGGGGTAAGCGGAATTGATGGAGGCAGGCCCTGAGGTATTCCCAGTTAACTCTATCATAGGCCTTCTGTTGGTCCAAAAATACAAGTGCCCCAGAGGCTGTAGACTGGCATGCGTTAGCCACAGAGTGCACATTGTCCCAAATCGACCTTCTGGGTATGAAAACAAATTGTTCTAGGGAGATGGTGGCAGATGCTACAATCCCTAAACGGTTAGCCATGATTTTAGTTAAAATTTTTGTATCCGTGTTAGTTAGAGAAATGAGGCGCCAGTTGGCTAGATCTAGCTTGTCCCCTTTCTTGAAAGTGAGATGGTGAAGACCTCTTGTCCTCCTGGTAGAAGGCGCGTTTCCAGAAGGCTCTGGTTAAGGGAGGCAAGCAGCAGTGGGGATATATATTTGAAGTACCTTTTAGAGAATTCATATGAAATGCCATCTGGGCCTGGGCATTTCCGATTTGGTGCACTGCGGATGGCTGTCCATAGTTCATTCAGAGTAATCAAATTCATTAATTCTGGGTATCAGGAAACGGTGCAGATGTGGGTGCAGTCAAAAAATTTCGCCACTTCAGCCAGCTGAATTGGATCAGATCAGTATAACTCGGAGTAATACTTTTATATTTTTATTGCCATTTCAGCTGGCATATCCACAACGGAATTATCTGATCTCCGCACCTGTGTGCAAGCCATGCTCTGGTGCGGTGCAAATGATTTTTAAAAAAAATATGCGGTGCACTTGTCACCCTCTGTAATGTGTTTGGCCCTGTACTGAACACAAACCTGATGTTTGTGTTGCCTTTCAAGCGCGTTGAGGTGGGCAACTGCTTCCGCCCACTTCTGGCCCCATGCAGGGCTGTAGCCTGTGGCTGAGATGTTGGATTCCAGGTGCGCCAACTCTGCCAGAGCGCGCGAAATGACAGCTGATGTAGCTCGTGAGCGTTGGGAGGATAGGTGGCGAGAGTGGTGGATGGTATTCTCTTTGAAGGCTGACCATGTGTAAATTGGGTCCACGCAAAATGGTGTAACAAACTCTTTTTCCAAAGTTGCTGATTCCACCCATGTGGAAAATCCTGGAGATGCAAGTTTGGGAGGGCGGAGTTTGCATCAATGTGGGGCCTTAGCCACTGTGACAGGTAAGTGGTAGGTTATTGAGACCAGCCAGTGGTCGGAGAATTCAATTTTTATTGTTTGGAATTGGGAAATGTGAGATTGAAATTTCGCCGGCGTGAGGATAAGGTCAATGCGGGTCATGGACCTTAATTGGCCATTGTGGATGTAGGGGCGCGTCATTTTTTCAAGCAGCGGGGCTTGCCACAGCAGCGCACCTATTGACCCAAGGGTGGCCTTTAGAACGCAAAGTTCTACATGACCCTGGGGGCGTGGGAGGAGGAAGGCCAACAGTCCGTGGGTGAGTTTAGCCAACAGTTCATGTCACCAACTACAAAAGGGTCAGGGGGTATTGGAAGGGATTTGATTAATGAGAAAAATTTCCTGACGCTTTCATGCACAGGTTGGGGCATAGATGTTGATGATAGCGTGCGCCATGAGAGCCCATGAGAAAGTGACAATGAGGACTTGGCCATTTAGGAATGTTTCTGAGTATATAAATTTGAAAAAATTATTTTTCCAAATTAGCACCCCACAGTGCTCTGACCAGAAGGATAGGGAAGGGAGGAGCATGGTTTTCCAAGCATCCTCAGAACCTCATAGATAGTGGGACTCCTGGATGGCCAGGATGTACACGGAAAATTTTTTTGTAAAAACTCAGTTTCCTAGCCCAGGCTGGCGAGGCCTTGAGTCTGGCGATATTCAACGTCCCTAAAGTGAAGGTTTCCCCCATCAAACCTTAGGTGTGAGAGGGTGGGCACCCAGGCCCACAGCCTCCTCTAGATCCCCATGGGCCTTCACAGCAGCGCGGGTGTTTACAGCAACGCTATTGGTAGCTTTGTTATTTTTAGCAAAAAGGTTCGCGTTGGCTTTTGCTTTCACTTTTTGTTTCCCCAGTGTTGAACAAATTTTTTGTGGTGCAGATGAGTTCGGTGCACCAACATTTGATTCAAAAAAATTTTCAGGTAGGTTGAAAACCAAGTCAGTTTCAACTGGGGCTTGGTTGCAAAGGTCAGGTGAGATTGAGTCACCTATTGGATCCTCAGATTGGGTGGCCCAATTGACATGGGCTTCCCAATCTGATTGGTTGAGGGATTCCTGAGTTGCTTCCACCACGAAGGTTTCAATATCCTCCTGGCATTGGGAGTGTGGGATAGCGGAGGTGACTTTGGCTGCTTCTTGGCTGTGGCCCTGCGGGCCTGTTTGGCCTTCTTTCGCTCTTGAGGGGAGATAGGCTTTACTAGTAGGTAGCAGTCTTGTGCTCCCCATGAGAAAGCCTCTTTGATGCTGGTGGTTGGTTTGTAATGCGCCTCTCCACTGGCCATGGCCGCTGAGGGGTGCTCTTGGAATGTGATGCCAACCTTGGTGGGGCATGCGTGTGCCTTATGGCCAATTGCATCACAGTGGGTGCAGATGGGGGGTGCGCTGTCTATGGTTACCCGGAAAGGGTGGGTGGTATGCCCTTTGATATTGATATATGTGGAGTGTGGGATCTGGGTTAGGTCCTTTGCAATCTCCTCAGTTGGAGTCAGAACTGCAATGGCTTTGCCAGTGCACAGGTGTGGCATCAGCATAAAGCGTTGCATCTTGAAGGATTGTATTTCGCCATATATGGTGAGACCATCTTTCAGGTGCTGCTCCAGAGTGGCACGTTTGAGTGTAGTGGGCAAAAGTCAAACTTGAGGAAAATTGGGTTATTTTGTCCATTTGGTGCATTTAGTTTCGACAACCTGTTGCCCTTCAGGGAGGTTGATCACTATGCGCACCACAGCAGCTTCATCTGCTGCCTCCTTGTTTTTGAAACTGAGGTCCAGATAACCGCGTAACATGGAGTGAGGTGTGACATACACCGCAGTCAGGAAGAAAGTGTGTACATTTCCACAAAATTTCTTATAAAGCTGTTTGTTGGATGTCCAGAAAAACATGGGCTCCATATTCCACTGATGAGAGTGGTTGGGAGTGTGGAGTGTTGATGTACTGGTTGCATTGCACTTGCCAAGCGAGGATTTCTGAGGAAATAGTGACTGCCAGTTTTTTATTTTTTTCTATTCCGCCAAATTCTCCAGGGCGTTTTTGAACATTTGAGGTCGTGGGCCTACCACCTGTGCCTCTTACCTTACTTGCCCAACTGCTCTCTGACATGGGCGCAGACTAAGTTCCTCTGTGAGATTATCAAACTAGAATCAGACTTGAATTGAATAAGTTGCAAAAGTGATTACAAAGAGAGAGAAAAGTTACATTTGGACAATTATCACTTCACCAAAACTTGGCAATTAGTTCTGACTAGTCCAGGACCCATAAAGAGAAATCACCATAAGAGATCTGAGGGTTGGCCCAAAGAAAACATCTAAAAGTCCCATGTAAAAATAGATGAACAAATAAATCTGTCTTCTGCCTTAGGGCAAATTTTGTATATTATACTGCGCAATCAGTTTGATAACACTTCCACATGGACTGCCCAAATGGGAGTGCCTAGTGCTATTGAGAGGGCGAGCTGAAATCCCAATTAGAGTGGTTTCCATCAGCTGTATGATGAAACATATTTTAAGCTGGTCCTAAAATAATTTTTGTATGTTGATATGGGTAACTGGCATGATAGCACTTGCACATGGAGCGCCTGAATGGAAGTCTAGCACTATAGAGAGAGGCCTGCTGACATCCAAATTAAGGGTACATCAGGTTTAAATTAATGCTGAAATCTATAAGAAGTCATATTCGTCAGCAGTATGACAAAACTCATTCTGAGATAATACTAGGACAATATTGCATACTCATTGTTGCAATATTTGTCCTGAAATCTTCCCAGATATAAGAGTATATTGCCACCAATAAACCTAGCATTAGTTCTCAGTCATATCAGTTCTAGGGCCAAACTGAGGTTGAAAATAATCTGTTGAATTGCGCGCGCAAATGTGGCCAGGAGATGCCCTAAAGGTATTAATATGGTGCCTGGCTTATGAATAATTATCAAATAATCTAATCTAATAAAACTTTTTTAGTTAATCCACTTTTCTGAGTTTATCATAAGTCATTTTTGGAGAGTGTCAGAAAGCTGGGATCTTGGGATCCACAGCCTGTAACTTTGCCTGCCTTGGTTGAAGTTCCTGATTACAGATGAAATATTAAGCCCAAAATTGGCCAGAAGAGTCAGGGCTATTTGTATATGCCTAGTGAGTTTCCAAATGGTCGAAATACCATAAGCAACTGGCAAAATCAAAGGATCTTTTGGCCAAACTTCAGCACAAATAAGCATGCAGGAATTAATATCAAGCAAGCAATCCTCAGATTTTTACAACTGGTGATTACTCAAAGCGTTAACATTCTCTGAAATGGACCAACATAATTGGTTCCTGGCATATTCGCCCCAGATGTGATTGTGACAATGCGATGGATACTAGCTCTGATGCGGGTACCTCCTACTCCATGAATTTTATCACAGTGAGGGGAGCTCATGTTGATACCTTAAGCCTGATTAATCTTACATCTGAAAGCACAGAACGTCTCACCATACATGCCACTTTGGGCCAAAAAAATCCTGGACCTAAATTCAAAGCACAAAGACTTTAAAAATTATGTTCAGACTGAGCTGGATACTGTGAACAAAAACATTGAAAACCTAATCACCCTCAATAATGTTGTTATAATGGCCGATTTGTATACTCTGACCAACATGGAGAGAACAACACATGTCAACAGAAAAGTTTGGAGCTGATTTGATACACAACTGAGTCCACTTACATTTATAAAAAGGTTCAAGAGCTTGGCCAATAAAAAATATATAAAAAATTAGCATTACAATATAGAATAAATTATAGTAAAAAATAATAAAATAATAGAAAAGTATATAAACTAGTAATTTACTTTTTCTTTCCACTCAACATCACTTTTGAAATTTATTAAAAAGATCCATTATTTTTCCATCACCACCTATGCTATATCTGTTTTCCATTTATGTCAGCGGATCAGCACATGCTGCCCCAGTGTGGGGCAGCGGTGCTCCACATGCTAGCGTTTCCCGCCCAGCAGGCAAATGCATACAGACGGGCTCATCCAGCCCACCTAATGCATCAGGCCAATTTTTCCCTCCAAGGGACTTATTAATACACTAAGCACGAGTCCACCCACCCGCCCCCACCCAGTTGCCCTACCCCAATCCAATATTCACTTTTGCCTATAAGTTGAATATGGGCATCTCTTCTCATATGCACATAAAGCAATAATTGAGCTGGCAATGACCACGTTTTCACCAGCGGGATTTTTTGACTTCCGCCCTTATAAGGGCTATTTTGATATTGGTTTACAACTGAAGAGGACGCAGCTGCTGCAGCAACTACGCCCTTAATATATAAAAACACACCTATTACCAAAACCTGTACACGCCTCCCTAGTGACACCACAATGGTGGTGACCTATGCAAACCTTCCTTCGCACCTTCCCCATCAAAAACTCTATGAAGAATTGATGATGGGGCTATCCAAATATGGTACAAACCCCATCCTCCACTTTCTGGTACCAAGCGGAGCTGAGCGGTTAGTGGCACCACGGGCAATGGCCACCATTACCCCCCACCAGCCAACCATAGCCCAGCACATTATACCACGTGTCCATATCCCATCTGCACCAGATCACTTCCTTTGGGCTCATATTGACAACAGCCGCACCATTTGCCCCTCTGCCATGAGTTGGATCATTCCAAAAAACTGTAGCTATAGTTCAAGACAAGTGGAATCTTTCCAAGCCCACACATGAGGCCACACAAACAGCGTTTGAGTGGGGATTTTGGCTGCCCCCCCCCTCCAGCTGAACGCTTAAAATTTAACAAAATCTTTGCAATCAAAGCCCAAGCCAGTTTAATTTCTCACAATATACCCAATCAGGAGCAGGTTTGGACCCAAATTCAATACAACCAATTTCACGCCCCAAAACTTACCCACCCAAAACCACGTCCCTCTGAATCAATCATGCTCAACCAAAATCCCTGGGACCTATCAAATAAAATTTCTGAATCTGGGAAAATTGTCCGCCTCCTGACTTTCCAATTAATTTGAAACCGTATCTACCTTCAGATTTTGATGCCCCATTCCCACTCAAGAAATATGTCCCAAACCCACCGCTACCCCATTATTGAGTGACCATCAACTTGCTGAGGATGCAGTGGCCTCTCCTTATAGCTGTCATCTCCGCAAATCTGTGGCACTCTTTATCACTGAAACCTAATGAAGGGCTACATATAACCAATTTCCCTGCCAATTTCCTAGAGGCTGCAAAAGTGGAAATTGAACGGTTAAGGGAAACTGCCACCTCTGCTATTAAGCAAGTTGTTGCACTGGCAGAATTTTCCCCCTCCACATGTATCACCAGAGCCAATATCACAAAATTTTGCTAGCTTCCTGATGCACACATACAAGCTGAACACCATGTTGTTGAATTCCTGGAGGCTATGCTCCAGGCCCAGATTGTTACCAAAGAACTTAACAATTATCTATTTTTCCTTGACCCACATCCTGCAGATCCCCAACCCCCTTGCTCTCAGCTTTGATCCGCCTCTTCAATCGTGAAGAGGAAATTGATAATCCTCATGATCCTCCTCCCCCTCCCCCTCAACCATGGTGGGATAAGCGGTTCACAACTGCTACACCTGTTAGGTTAATTTTCCTTTTTGTTTTGGTGTCTCGCCACTCATTTAGGGCGTTTGTTTGTGTTTTTTAGTCATTATTTTTATTGGTAATGTCTGTCCCCTGGTCAGCTTACCTTGAATAAAATTTAAAGTATATAAACTAAAACAAGAAAAAAATATAGCACCTAATTACTATTTTAGTTCGCACTTGGGGATGGGGAGAGGATCCAACTCCAGACTCATCGGTGCTTTGGGCCAAAATTAACAAATAGAAGATCCAAATCTTTACTTATTGAAAGCTTAAGATGAAATTAGAAATGACGAAGATCAATGAAGGCTCATCATAAATATTAGGAATTATGTTCAAGTCAAGTGTGGGGGTTATTTTATATTCTAATGGTTGACTCAGAAATAAACCCTTCAACAACCAACAGATTGGACCAATTATCCTCCTGATGCTTGAGCTAATATTTTAATTAAAGCCTATTGCAATAACACGGCTTGGGCCAATTATTGTAACATGGATTTAATTAAATTATTAAAAGCTCAGGCTGAATACACTTGCACATTTAGTCCAATATTCTCTGCAACTACACAGCTCGGGCCAATTAACACAATTCAATCCAATCTGATTATTCTATCTGAAGCTCAGGCCAAATACACTCACAAAGTTGGGCCATTTATGCTTCACCAAAACTTGTCAATTAGTCCTGACTAATTGGGACCAATCTTATTAAACAGCATAAGAAATTGTTTGGGGATTGACTTGAAGATAACATCTAAAAGTCCCATGTACAAATAGATGAACAAAATGTAATCCATTTTCTTCCTTAGGGAAAATTTTGTATGTCAATATGCATAATTGGCCTGATAGCACTTGCACATGGAGCAACCAAATAGAAACCTAGTGCTATTGAGAGGGCCAGTTGACATCCTGATTAGGGAGTCGTTTCCATCAGCTGTATTACAAAAACATATTTCGAGCTTTCCTAAAAATAATTTTTGTATGTTGATATGCATAACTGGCATGATAGCACTTGCACAAGGACTTCCTGAATGGGAGTATCTAGTGCTATTGAGAGAGGCCTGCTAACGCCCCAATTAAGGGTACATAATTTATATAAATCGATGTAAAAATTACCCAGAATTTATATTCCATCAGCAGTATGACAAAACTCATTTTGAAATGATCCTAGGACAATTTTGCACGCTCATTATTGCGATTTTTGTCCCTGAAATCCTCCTAAACATGAGAGTGTTTTGCCATTAACTTTTCTTTCTCGTTGCAATCACTTTTGCAACCTATTCAATTAAAGACTGAATCTAGTTTGATAATCTCACAGAGGAGATTAGTCTGCGCCCATGTCAGGGAGCAGTTGGGCAAGTAAGGTAAGAGGAGCAGGTGGAAGGCCCGCGGCCTCCAACGTTCGAAAACGCCCTGGAGAAACTGGCAGAATAGACAAAAAATTTTAGACTGGCAGTCACTATTTCCCCGGAGATACTCGCATGGCAAGCATGATGCAACCAGTACATCAACACGCCACACTCCCAGCCACTTTTGTCAGTGGAATTTGGAGTCCGCGTGTTTCTGGACATCAAAAAAACAGCTTTATGAGAAAAATTTTGTGGGGGATGTACACACTTTCTTCCTGACCGCGGTGTACGTTGCACCTCACTCCATGTCACGCGGTTGGCTGGACCTAGGTTTCAAAAGCAAAGAGGCAGCAGATGAGGCTGTGGCGGTGCGCGTAGTGGTCAACCTCCCTGAAGGGCAACAGGTCGTCAAAACCAAATGCACCAGATGGACAAAATCAAACCAAATTTTCCTCACATTTGACTTTTTGCCTACTACAGTAAAATGTTACATTTTGGAACAACACCTGAAAGATGGTCTCGCCATATATGGCGAAATAAAATCTTTTGAAATGCAACGCTTCACGCTGATGCCACACCTGTGCACCGGCAAAGCCATCACAGTCCTGACCCCAACTGAGGAGATTGCAAAGGACCTAACCCAGATCCCGCACTCCACTTTTATTGATATCACAGGGCATACCACCCACCCATTTCTGGGTTTCTGTGGACAGCGCGCCCCCCATTTGCACCCACTGTGACATGTTCAGCCATAAGGTGCATGCATGCCCCACCAAGGAGGGCTCACATTCCAAGAGCACCCCTCAGCGGCCATGGCCAGTGGATAGGTGCACTATGAACCAACCGCAAGCACCAAAGAGGCTTTCCTGTGGGGAGCACAAGACTGCTACCTACTGGTAAAGCCTATCTCCCCACAAGAGCGGAAGAAGGCCAAGCAGGCCTGCAGGGCTGCGGCCAAGGAAGCGGCCAAAGCCACCACCACTATCCCACACTCCCAATGCCAGGAGGATATTGAAACCTTCGTGGTGGAAGCAACTCAGAAATCCCTCAACCAATCAGATTGGGAAGCCCATGCTAAGCGGGCCACTCAGTCTGAGGATCTGATGGGGGATTTGATCTCACCCAAACATTGCATACAAGCTCTGGTTGAAACTGACTTGGGACCCATCTCAACTAAAATTTTTTTTTGACCCGCTCAACGGTGCACCAAACTCATCCACACCGCAAAAAATTTGTCTGATGTCAGGAAAACAAAAAGCGAAGGCTAAAGTCAATGCAACTCTTTCCACAAAAATAAACAAAAACCCCAATAGCATTGCTGCTAACACTTGCGCTGCTGTGAAGGCCCGTGGGGATCTAGAGGAGGCTGGTGGGCCCAGTGCCCATCCCCTCACACCTAAGGTGCGATGGGGGAAACCTTCATTTAGGGACACTGAATATCGCCAGGCTCAAGGCCTCCACATCCCAGGCTAGGAAACTGAGTTTTTTACAACACAATTTACCTGTGGATAGCCTGGCCATCCAGGAGTCCCACTGTCCATGAGGTTCCGAGGAATCTTGAAAAACAATGCTCCTCCCATCCCTATCCTTTTGGTCGAAGCACTGTGGGGTGCTAATTCAGAAAAATAATTTTTTCAAATTTTTATCTTCAGAAATATTTCTAAATGGCTGAGTTCTCATTGTCACTTTCTCGTGGGCTGACGTAGCGCACACAATTGTCAACATCTATGCCCCAAATGGTGCATATGAGCATTGGGAATTTTTCTCATTAGTCAAATCCCTCCCACTACTCCCAGACTCTTTCCTAGTCGGTGACATGAACTGTTGGCTAAACACACCAACAGACTGGCGGCCTTCCTCACCCCACGCCCCCAGGGTCATGTAGAACTGCGCATTCTAAAGGCCACCCTTGGGTTAATGGATATGCTGCTGCGACATGCCCCGCTCCTCAAAAACATGATGCATCCCCACATCCACAACGGCCAACTAAGGTCCATGACCCGCATTGACCTTATCCTAACACCGGCGAAATTCCAACCCCACATCTCCCACTTCAAAACAGCAAAAATGGAATTCTCTGACCATTGACTGGTCTCGCTAACCTACCACCTACCTGTCACAGCTGCTAAGGCCCCATATTGGTGCAAAATCTGCCCCTCTGAGCTCACGTCGCCAGGATTTTCCATGTGGGTGGAAGCAGCAACTTTGGCAAAAAAGTTTGTTGCACCGTTTTGCGCAGACCCCATTTCCACATGGGCAACTTTCAAAGATGACATCATCTGCCACTCTCGCCATCTCTCCTCCAGATGTTCATGATCCACATCGGTGGTCATTTTGTGTGCTCTGGCAGAGTTGGCACACCTGGAGTCCAACATCCCAGCTATAGGATACAGCTCTGCATGGGGCTGGAAGTGGGCGGAGGCAGCCACCCACCTCAACGCACTCGAAAGGCAACACAAACATCAGGTTTGTGTTCAGTACAGGGCCACACGCATCACAAAAGGCAACAAGTGCACCACATATTTCTTTAAAAAAATTTAGCACCACGCCAGAGCGTGGCCTGCATACAGGTGCGAAGATTGGATGATTAAATTGTGGATACACCAGCTGAATTGGCAATTGAAATACAAAAGTATTACTCCGAGTTGTACCGATCTGATCCAATTCAGCCGGCTGAAGTGGCAGAATTTCTTGACTGAGCCCACATCCACACCATTTTCTGATACCTGGAAATAATGAATTTGATTACTCCGACCAAATTTATGGACAGCCATTCGCGGTGCGCCAAACTGAAAATGCCCAGGCTCAGATGGCATTCCATATGAGTTCTACAAAAAGTATTTCAAATATATATCCCCATTGCTGCTCGCCTCACTTAACCAAAGCCTGTTGGAAATGCGCCTCCTACCAGGAGGACAAGAGGTCTTCACCATCACACTTTCAAGAAAGGGGACAAGCTAGATCTAGCCAACTGGCGCCCCATTTCTCTAACTAACACGGATACAAAAATTTAACTAAAATTATGGCTAACTGATTAGGGACTGTAGCATCTGCCACCATCTCCCCAGAACAATTCGGTTTCATACCCAGAGGGTCGATTTGGGATAACGTGCACTCTGTGGCTAATGTATGTCAATCCACAGCCTCTGGGGCACTTGTATTCTTGGACCAACAAAAGGCCTATGATAGAGTAAACTGAGAATACCTCAGGGCTTGCCTCCATCAATTCCGCCTACCCCCTCGCTTCATCAACTGGGTTATGCTGCTCACAGAATCTGCAACAATGGCTGTACATGGCCCTGGCTTCCTAACGGAAGTAGTCCGCCCTCAAAGAGGCTTACAACAAGGGGACCCCCTCAGCCCACTCTTAAACAACTTCAACCTTGATCCACTAATTCAAAACGTGAATTCCCACCTCACTGGGGTCCATGCACAAGGCCAAGCCCCAGTCAAGATAATGGCGTTCGCAGATAATTTGTGTGGTTGGGGTGTCTAATAATCAAAATGCACGCGCGCTTGAAGCTCTCATCCAGGAGTATTCCCAGGTAAGCAATGCGGCACTGAACCTTCCAAAACCGAAATCATTCTCCTTGGTTGGTTTCAGAACTGCTGGACCCCAGCAATTAGTTCCCAACCTGGCTCATATGCTCGCCCACATCCTCGCCCTACTAACTCAACACACACCACCCCACTGGTGCTCCCCTTTGCGCCACGTCCTACCATAGGACCGGTACACCATCTGGGCATGTGGATGGAGGCAGGCGGATATGCGTCAGCAGTAATGGAGTGCCATATTCTGGACAACGTGACGAAGCAAATCGCCTCTCTCAGAGCCCACCCTACTTCCCTTACTGGCAGGGTTGTTTTAGCCAACTCCATGCTCCTCTCCAAAGTCTGGTTTGGAGCCCACGCCATCCCCTTCTCCCCAAGATTCTTCAAATCCTTGTATGCCTTGCTGCAAGGATGGCTTTGGTCAGGCCGCCCTCCACCAGTACGGCTAGAGGTCATGTTTGGCCCCCATCATCATGGTGTCATGGGCCTGCTTGACTTCAAAGCCCATGCTGCCAAGATCCTGGGCACCTGGATTGCAGCCATCACCGCCCCTACACTCCCCTCCCAACACTGGTCCCGCGCAGCCCGCTCCAACTTCGTCCGCGCCTTGGGCCTCAACAATCTATCGAACCCCCACTCCCTGATGAAATACCTCGCATCACACACATTGGCCACAGGTCCTCACGGGACTAAAACCCACTACAAACGAATCCTACTCTCCATGCGGAGCGCTGAGTGGAGAATTCGTATTAGCAGGCATACAACCCAAAGTGGCCGCCCATCTCCTCAGTTCACACAAGAGGTACAGGGGCTACCCATCCATGATGGCGTGATCCCCATTCGGCCCCATGTCCTTTTCAGGGTGGACTACCTGGACATTATGGACATCCCTTACTCCATTAAGACCCAAAAAACTATTTGGAAATACGTACACCATCCTCTGTTGCAGCCTCAAGTCTGCTCCCATGTGTGGCGCTGCCTGAGGCGGGTGTATCATACAGCAGAGCGCTCTAACGCTTTACACTCATCCTGTGTTGTGTGTGGCCAGTACGGAACGCTGTTACACCGCCTGGAGAAGTGCCCTACCTCTAAAGTGATATGGCGCGAAGTTCAACGTCTGCTGGGCCAGGATCAAACGCATCCCTTCAGTCTGTCAAAAGATATGTTTGCTTTATCAATGGCCCCCTCTCTTCCACCCTCCCTCCATGCTTTGGTGGTTGCAATCGCACGTGGATCATCCACACGATTGTCTTAGATGCCATCGAAGCTCCAGCCCCACCCTCCCAAAAGCTGTCCACAGATTCTGGTCTCATTTGGTGGACCACTTTCAAGTGTGGATGTTTGGATACCTCCCACCACGTCGCCGACAGCTGGTCTCTTCCTGGTTCCCAGTCTGGTTCATCAAATCAGGCCCCTTCCTCCACATGTGTTCAGTTGTGGCTATGGCCCCTCTAGACATTCCCTCCCCCTCTCCCCATAAGTGGCGTTCCCGCTGGCAACAAGAGATAGCATCGCTTCTCTAGAGTCCTTCCCTGGTACTAAGTTTTATCTCTTCTGAGTCATATTCGGAAGTGTCCATCCCATGGTCGGCCTTCCCCACAATAAATTTAAAAATGAGAGTGTTTTGCCACCAATAAACCTAGCAATAGATCTCAGTCATATCAGTTCAAGGTCCAAACTGAGGCTGAAAATAATCTGTTAAATTGCGCGCTCAAATGTGGTAAGGTGATTCCCTAGAGGTATAAATGCTGGTGCCTGGCTTATGAATAATCATCAAATAATCTAGTCTAGTAAAATCTATTTTTTATTTAATTCTCTTTTCAGTTTTTATCTTAAGTCACTTTTGGAGAGTGTCAGCAAGCTGGGATCTTGGGAAGCACAGCTTGTACCTTTTCTTGCATCACTTGAAGTTCCCAATTACAGAGGAAGAATTAACCCTCAAAATCAGCCAGAAGAGTCGGGGCTATTTGTATATGCCTAGTGAGTTTCCAAACGGTCAAAAATACCATAAGCCACTGGAAAAATTAAGGATCATTTGGCCAAACTTCAGCCCAATTAAGCGTGCAGGAATTAATTTATTAAGCGAGTGTCCCTCAGATCTTCACAGATGCAATGAGAGGTGACATGCCTGATGGATAGTGTTCACTTTGAGAGTTAACAGGTAGAAAGTAGGTTTGCAAAGAACAGTGTGGTGAACTCAAGTGCTAAAGTTTCAGTGTCCACCCATGAGGAAAACCTGGGCAACGTGATCTCAGCTGGACAAAATATGCACCACTTTGGCCCCTGTGCACTGGGCTTAACAAAGATAAGGGAATTGATACCAACTTGTGGTCACAGAAATCGATTTTGTCATCATAAAGTGTGCAATCTGGGACCAATAGTTTAATGAGGCAAGAATAAGGTTAATGTGGGATATAGACCTTGGCTGACCGTTGTGCACATGGGTACGTGACATGTTGGGGAGCAGTGTTGAATGTATGGAGAGTTTATCAAAAAGCCCCAAAGTGGCTTTTAGAATGCATGGGATGACGTGCTTCTGCGGGGGTAGGCGTTGAAGGCCAGTGGTCAGTGGCCAGGTAGGCCCAGCAGTTAAGGTCGCCCACCACAAATGGATCAGGAGGAAGTGGAAGGGAAGTAATGGCTGAGAGAATTCTCAGTGAGCCCACACACAGGTCGGGGCACAAACATTAACAATAGCATGTAGTACATCATCACATGAAAAGAACACTACAACACATGCTATTGAGGAAATATTTTTATAAATAATAAAAAACTATGGGCTGCACATATAAGCACCCCGCAGTGTGGCGACTAAAAAGAAAATGGAGGAAAGGAGCATGGTTGCCCTGTTTCCTTGGCACCGTGTGGACAATGGGTTTCCTGAATGGCCAGGATATCCACAGGTAAATTATTTTTAAAAAAACTCAGTTTCCTAGCCGAGGATGGTGAGGCCTTGAGTCAAGAAATGTTAAATGTATCTATTGTGAAGGCTCCCCCATCGCACCTTAGGTGCATTGGGAAGGGACCCCTTGTTCTTTCTGTGCTGCTTTACCAGTTTTCTCAGCAGCTTTTTTTTCTTGTGCATGGGTCACCTTTGGTTTGTAACTATCCAATGGGATCACCTTCACTATAGGGTTATTTTAAGATTTGGTTTTCATCAATTTTGTAAATTTGGGTCTAACTCTCATTTTAGGCTCCTGCGGTTCACCATCAGAGGTTGACAAAAGCTTGGTGCAGAATTGGGTGGTAGAATCAGTTTCTATTGGTGTTTAGTAATTTTGCTTGGGTAAATCTGACTCATCCATTTGGTCCACAGGTTGGTTGGCCTATTTTGATTGGTGAGCTGATTCTCAAGCTGCTTCAGCTACAAATGACTTGATGTCATTCTGGGTCTGGGCAGGCGGGATCATATGCGTGATTATAGTTGCTGCCTTGGCTGCTACTCTGCAGGCCTGTTTGGCCTTTTTGCGTTCTTTCAGGGACACAGGTTTTACCTAAATATAACACCCCTGTGCACCCTCAAGGGAATGCGACATCAATGTCAATGGCTGGTTCATAATGGGAGTCAGTGCTGCCCATTGCATCGGGAATGATTTCATTCTGTGTAATACCCTCTCTGGAGGGATAGGTGTATTCCTTATGGCCAAAAGCTTGACAGAAGGTGCAGATGGGGGTGCGCTGTCCACCGTAATGTGGAATGAGTGGGTTTCCTGCCCATCAATATTGAGCACTGTGGTGTGTGAAATTTGTGTCAAGCCTTCCACTATGACTGCAGATGATGTGATCACTTCAATCACTTTTCCCATGCCAAGCTCTGGCTTAAGCATGAAGCACTGCAATTCGAAGAAGTGTAATTCCACATAGCTTTTTTTAATCCGTCCAAGTGGTAACTCTCAAGCACTGTACGTTTCACCGTAGTGGGGAGAAAGTCAAATGTAACAAAAATTTGGTTAGATTTGGTCCACTGATTGCGCTTCATTTTGATCACCTGTTGACCATCTGGGATATCTACCACCACACGCATCTGTGCAGCTTCGTCCACTGCTTGCTTGGTTTCAAACCCAAGGTCAAGCCAACCCCAAGTCATAGAATGAGGTGCTATGTACATGACGAATGGGAAGTGTTTGTGCATATTGATACAAAACTTTTCCCACAGTGCCTTATAATTTATATCTTAAACTTGAAGCCCATGCTTCACTGATGACAGAGACTGGAAATGTAGAGTTTTGATGTATTTGTTGCATTTGGTTTGCCAAGCTAAAATTTTTGGCAAGGTACTCACTGCCACTTTCTTAGTTTTGTCTTGGCCACTGGTGTCACCGGGGCGTTTCCTAACTTTGGATGGTGCAAAGACCAATCCTGTGACCTTTAATTTGCTAGCCAATTTATTACACAAAATTGGGTGTACACTAATCTCCTCGAAGAGATTATCAAACTACCTAGTCTTGAATCAAATCAGTTGCAATTAGTGATTACAATGAGAAAGAAAAGTTTACTTCCAAAATGTACATGCCATAAAGGATGTTTTATTAGATGTTGCTAACTTCTATAATCTCAATACTACCTGAGGATATGCATCAAAACCCTGAGTCTTGCCAATTGAGAACTAAAAGCCAAAACAAATTGAAGTAAAAAGTGCTCCTATTACAATAAGACTGGGCATGTGGAATTATGCATCATAAGAAGAGATCCAAGACCGGAGAGCAGTGAAAAGACTTGTTTGCATAGGGAAAGGCATCCCTATTGCTGACAATCTGATGTGTCTTTCTCCCCCTTTCTATTGGTCATCTAACTTTTATATAATTAATCCCATTAAAGAATCTTAAGGGGGTTAAGAGGATGTTTATTTTATGCCTTATAAGCGCCTGCTAAAGTCAAAATTCCTGATGACTACAAAGAGGGAATAGCCAATGCCATAATACCTGATGGAACATATATCAATCAAATTTGGATGCTATTAAGCTATTGATTCTGCTAGTGATTCCAATAAGTTTATTGCCTTGTTTTTCTGAACAATTCAGAATTTTTACACCTTGATATCCATCAAGGAATAATCAATAGGCTGCTCTTAACTAAACTCTACTTTCCATCTTAAGGAGTCTTTGCATTTCTGACTAACTTTATTGAAACTATATACAAGGTAGAAATCATTCAGAAAGTAAGGGTCATGGCCATCATTGACACTGGTTCCCTGATCAATGTCATACCTTTGAAGTTTATCAAGAAAATTAAGCTGACGCCTGATTTGGAATATTCATAGGAGTATATAATTGCGGGTCAGAACAGTACTCTCACTATTTGGACTTACTCCACCTTACATATCTGGATTTGGAAGCTTGTTCTATCAGCACCTGCTGTATCTCTGGACAATGATGTTACGACATGCTCATTGGCACTCATTTCATGCTTGAGCACAAATTGTTATTAATATGAAACAAGGTTCTCTCTTTTTCAACTATGAGGTTCTGCATGGTTATAAACAATAAAGCTCCTAGTAATAAATGATATTATTTTTTGTGGGTGATTACCCTTCTTCTGAATTATCTTTATATTACAAAACGCTTGAGAATAACAAAGAGATTTTCTAATTTGGTGGATGCTGTAGAGGGCATTCCTTTTTATGCTCAAAAGAAATAATGATTAAGCCTGTTAACAATGAGTGATTGATACAAAGATTAACTTAGAATTCCCAGGCACTGCTAAAAGTGCATAACGAGCATTAACAGAGTTAGTCCTTTGGAGCCTCAAGTCTTACCTGGAATACTTGATCCAGCCTACCAGCGATCCATAAATATTTTATTTGGAAATCTCACTAATTAGCACATCCTCATGAAGAGACATTAAATGATAGGATAAAGCCTGCTGGTTCCAACTAAGGGTATTGAAAAAGACATTTTATTTTATCTATGTTGGACATGGGATTATCTCCTGACAAAATGGTAGTAATTAGCCTTACTTTTATATTTCAGCTGACCTAACTCCTGACGAGCTTGAAATGTTTAATCCTTAATAGATGCTTATAACAATATTTTTTAAATATGACATTGACTATGGGCCCATGAAAGATTAAAGCCATTCAATTGATGTTGGTGATGTTATCTCTATCCAGAATAAACTTTATTGTAAATCAAAGATTGAAAAACAACAAATGAGGATAGAGCTCAGGAAGTTACTAGACGCTGGATTATTTTTCTCATCTCAAAGCCCTTGTTCAGCTCCTCTTTTGTTTGTCAAGAAGAAGAATGGATGCCATTGGTAGTGACGGACTAAAAACTAAATAACCTCACTAAGAAAGAAAGTTATACTATCCCTAAAATTAATGATGCTCTTGCACAACTCTCTGGCTCTAAATTTTCCCATTATAGACTTGGCCAGCGGATATCTGTAAATGGACCTTTTTCTGCCAGATCAGGAAATATTTTCATTTATTTTTAGCAAAGGCCTATTTCAACCCACATGACTCCCTTAAGGCTTGTTCAATGCGACCATATCATTTTAACATGCAATAGAACTTATACTACAAGATCTCAAGCTAAGTTTTGTGATTTTCTTTCTTGTAGATATGACAGTCAAAAATATGCCTGAACACCACATAGCCTTAGAGTGCACTAATTGGGATACTAAGGCTAAACAGGCAAGTTGCAAGGGGTTTGCTCTTAAAAACCAATAAAAACTTTTTATAATTAACTTTAATTTGAGGTGTAAAAACAATATGCCTAAATTAGTAATGTTTTATTTTGAGAACAATCAAAAGTATTAGGACTAATTATAATAAACTTAAATTGAAAAGGTTTTGAAAGCCATCTTCCTGTCAGACAGTTTATAACAGGTCTCAGATTTAATTTTAAGGTTTGATTTTTAATAGGGAGCTTTTCTTTCCCATAATAATCACTTTAGCTACTAGAATTTAGTTTGAACAGCACTCTTGATAATCAACCAGGAGAGATGGGCGACTTTAATAATAAATCTAATACAACCTGGGCGAGCGGCAAATCAAGTGGTGCGCTAGCTGGTGCACCCAAGGGCAAGAAACGCACTGGAGGGGGACCAGGAACCCAATCCGCCAAGAAACCACAAACTCAGACACCGTCCAGGTTTATGATGTTTACTATAAAACAAGATCAGTACATGTACATCCAATGCAACCAACCCCTTTCAAAGGTGGAACACAGGCTCTGACTCTTCCTTGGGGATGAGTCTCTGACCCTGTGGGAGAAAACATGTGAAACACAGCCCTCCCTTTTCCCTCACGCGGTATACGTAGCCACCAACAACATGGGCCATGGCGGGATCAATATTGGTTTTGAAACAGCCAATGAAGCCAATGCCGCAGCAAAAATCTGTGTGGAAATTGCCCTTCCTGAGGGCAAAAAATTGTGTGCACCGCGCGCACCAGATGGAACAAAGAAAAAACTTTGTTCATCTCTTTTGACTTGCTCCCTATCAACCTTCCTCATAAGGTAATTGAGGAGGAGCTCCGCAAAGGTCTCATGGACTACAGAGAAATTCAACAACTCGAATTACAACAATTTTGCCTGATGCCCAACCTGTGCATGGGCAAAGCTATCACCGTAATCAACCCCTTCCCAGAAGTGGAAGAGGACTTATACAGAATTCCCCGCACAGCATAATTTCACTTTGCAGATGGGGTCCAGTCAGCTGCATTCTGAGTTACACCAGAACGTGCACCGCCCATTTGCAACCACTGTGGCTCACTGGGCCACAAGGAACATGCATGCCCTGTGAAAGAGGGCTTAATGGAAAATGATTATTGTGAGGAAACCATGGACAAAATTAACGAAAGCTTCGCCAGAATAACCAATGGTCACCACCCATTCCATCGGGGCAAAGATGGAATTTACTCCATTGTGGACCCAATTACAAACAAACAACGCAAAGTGGCACAAAAAGCTCGCAAGTGGGCAGCGGCTGAAGTGGTGGTGCACACAGAATCATCCATTGACCCCAGACAAATTTGGGAGGACATTTTGGATATACACCAAGCCAACCAATCAGAACAATATGCCCAGATTGTAAATTTTCACAGCAACTCAACTGAGTCACCAAGCGACATCAATCATGCACAAATTGAGGAACATATCAGCTACAATATGGACAAAAATTTGGTGCACAATTCTTCTAAATTTTAACCCCAAAATTACAGAACCCAATCAGCACCCCGCATTGAACCATCATGAGACACGTGCGGAAAAAGATAATGCAAATCCAAAAAACCACAATTCCTGCAAAAAATTGGGTCAGATCAAGGGAACTGAAAATATCACTGAGAGTTGGAGTACAGACGTGGAGCATGGCCAAAATGAGCCATGGTGGGATTGGGCCAGAGGGTTCTCCCAACTTCTCCTGAGGCGCTGCGGGCACCTCAGTGTCAATAGGGATGCTAAACATTGTGGGAGCCAGAGCTCAAACGTCCCAAGCCAAAAAGCTGGATTTCCTGCAAAAACCCCTCATAGACATCTTGGCCATCCAAGAAACTTACTGTTTATAAGGTGAAGAAGGATCCTGGTCAGCCAGGGTCCCACCATCACAATCAGTATGGACGTTCCACTGTGGGGTGATTATCCAAAATAACAAAAAATTTAAAATTACAAATTCATCTTAATACCTTCACGGTCGCATCTTGGTATCAACAATCACATGCCAAGAGGAAACAATATCGATAGCATGCATCTATGCACCTTGAACTGTAGCCAAAAAAAATTTCTAGAAACCATTCCAACACTCACCCTCCCACCAGATGCCATCCTGTTGGGCGACTTTAACTGCTGGGATAACCCTGACATGGACTAATGGCCTAACCTCAGGGGATACCCACTGGGGCACATCAAATTCCGCACAATGAAGGCATCCCTTGGCCTTCAGGATGCCCTCCCTCCAGTTCACCACTCCTTCCCCACATGACACGACCCAACATACGTGAGGGAGCGCTCATATCAATGAGCAGCATTGATCACATCCTCATCCCACAATCCCAACAATCAAGTCTTTCCAAATTTACAACAAAAAGTCAATTTCTCTGACCACCGCCTTGTTACAGTGCAGCTAAAGCCAACCTGAACCCACGCACAGGTGTCACTTTGAAAAAGCTTCACCCAGAAAACATAAAATTACATAAAATATCTAAATGGGTCTAACATGAGGCTACAAACCCAGAATTTACAGCCCCTTTCACCTCAGATCCCATCATAACATGGCAAATTTTAAAAAGGAACTATTCAACAAAGCTTGACATCTCACATCATGCAAGTACACCTCTGACACAGCCACAATCAAGCATACCTTGGCGGAACGGGCCACCTTGAGCTAAATTCCCTGAGATTGGCTATAGCCCCAACTGGAGATGCAAATGGGCGGAAATATCCACCTGACTAAACACCCTCATCTTTGAACACCAACACAGAATCAAAGTATTGAAAAAAGGTAAGTTCATAAAGGAAGGTGAAACCTACTCAACATATTTCTTCCACCAATTCCACTCCCGCAACAACCAGCCCACATGCACACAGGTCCACAAGACCGACGGCACCATGGCAACTGACCCTGAGGAGGTCAAGGCGGAAGTACACCATTATTACACCAAATTATACTGCAATACGCTGACAGACCCACAAAAAATCAAAAAATTTATACAAAACGCCGGGATACAAAGCACACCGCTGAATTACAATATTCTAAACCTAATTACATGGGAGGAGCTTTGGGATACAGTCTGCGGTGCACCACGTAGGAAATGCCCAGGGCCTGATGGGATACCCTACAATTTTACAAAAAATATTTTCAACAAATCGCCCCCCTCCTATTGGCGTCTATGAACCAGTGCTTACTGGAAACACGCCTCCTACCTGGTGGCCATGAATCATATGTCATAACTATATATAAAAAGGGTGAAAAATTGGATCTGTATAACTGGCGTCCAATCGCACTATCTAATACTGACACAAAAATTCTAACAAAAATTTTAGCAGCCAGATTAGGCGCAATTGCCTCTGACGTCCTGTCACCCAACCAGTTTGGGTTTATACCAGGGCGCTCAATCTGGAACAACATACACCCTGTTGCAAACATATGTCAGTCCAAAGCAACTGGAGCCCTAGTCTTCTTAGACCAGGAAAGGCATATGACCGCGTTAGCTGGCCATACCTAAAGGAATGCCTACACGCTTTCAAACTCCCACCCAGATTCATAAACTAGACGATGCTCCTTACAGAATCTGCAACCATGGCTGTATGCAGCCCTGGCTTCCTAACTAACAAGATCACACCACACAGAGGGCTCAAACAAGGGGACCCCCTCAGCCCACTGCTGTATAATTTCAGTTTTGACCCACTCCTCCGCGTAACTGACTCACGCCTCATGGGCATAACTGCACAAGGACAGCCAACAGTCAAGATACTGGCCTTTGCGGATGAATGCATGGCAGGTATAGCTAACAATGATGATGCCCGACATCTGGGTGCACCCTAGAGGAATACTCCATGGTGAGCAACGCATCGCTCAACAAAAGGAAAACAAAAATCATTCTCTTAGGCAAGTACACTAACAACTGGGCTACAACACCAGAACCTCATACCCCCATACAAAGGAAAAACCCACTCATCTTACCCTTTGCATCACCTCCCACCACCACTACTTTCCGCCACCTTGGGATATGGCTGGAAACAGGGGATATGCCAATGAGACAATGGAAAGAAACCTGAAATAACGGATATCCACCTGCGTCGCCTCCCTCAAGGAAAGATTCCCAGGACTAACGGGGCGAGTAACAGTTGCTAACTCAAACATCCTCCCAATACTATGGTACCAGGCCCACGCGATCGCCTTCTCACCTACCTTCTTAACTTCAATCCGCGCGCTCATCCAGGGCTGGCTATGGCCCAGCTCCCACCCTCCCATACGGATGGAAACACTCTTCAGACCACGCTCAAGCGGAGGCATGGGACTAATGGATTTCGAGAGCCACGCCAATCATATCCTAGGTACCTGGATAAAGGAAGTCCTTGCCCCAGACCTCCCACAACAACACTGGTCCAGGGCAGCGAGGACTAACTTCGCACAGGCGCTCAAATTAACCAACCCACATAGCCCACCCAGACTACTATCATACCTTGCTAAAAACCCTACCACAACGGGTCCGCATGGAAACTCCCCTCACTTCAAAAGCATCCTCCAAACCATCCGCCACATGGGATGGACTGTAGAGAACACAGGCACTGTGCAGGGAAGGGGACGACCCAGCCCCCACTTCAAATTAAGAAATCCAGAAAACCACTCCCAGAGAGACATGCTTGCTACAACCCCAACCATTGCTAGAATTGAATACCTAGATGTGTTGGACATTTCCTACGACTTAACCACACAGAAGGCAGTGTGGAAAATGACGCACCACCCACTCCTACAGCCGAGAATAAGAGCCAACGCCTGGCGCTGTCTGAAAGGACCTATAGGATGGCGGACCAATCCAATTCCCTCCACACAACCTGCGCAGTATGTGGAGGGGAGGGCTCCCTACATCACTGCCTAGAAACATGCCCCCCATCTAAAGCCATATGGAAGGAAGTCTCGCGCCTGCTTAAGATCCAAAACGATCAGGAATACTCTATATCAAAGAGCCTCCTTGCACTTCAAATCGAGTCACCAATCTCATCTACCCTCCGTTCCCTAATAATACCCATTGCAATGTGGACAATCCACACCATTGCATTAGATGCATTCAGGGGTACAGTCCCAACCATTCATGGGGTTATCAACAGGTTCCACGTCCACTTATTGGAGCACTTCCAAGCTTGGCTCTATGGATTTATGAGGCCAAGGCAACAGGCGCTCATAGATCATGGTTCCCACTCTGGTTCCTACACACAGACCCCTCCTTCACACCTGCTCCATAGTGGGGAAACCCCCTCGGAGTAGTGCACCAACCCTCATACCTGGCAGTCCCTCTGGCAACAGGGGTATCTTGAGTACCCTGGGGTGCCCAATTTTATCTTTCTTCTTTTTACACACATATTTGGTAATGCCTGTCCCCTGTTCAGCTTGCCTCAGTTAAATAAAAAATCACAAATAGGTTCCCCAAGTCCCAAGCTTTTTATGGAATCTTTAGGAACTTACCAATCGCAATTCCCCAGTTACCTTTCCTTATACTATTTAAACTAGCAAGCAAAGGTTCTTAGAGCAACTTCATACTCTAAAATACCTTAAGAAAAATTTTAATTATCTAAGATAAGTTTAAAATTTTGAAATTCATCTTTAAAAAATCGGAACTCTGGCATCATGGACATCAGGAAGGGACCCTAGAACTAGAAAAGTGCAGCACTTATGTGCTGCCATTACTTAGGGATAAAACTTAACTGACAATATTCAGTGTGGGAATCTCATTGATAATAAGTACCTCCTAAAACACCTGAGTAGCCAATGGACTTGTAATTTTGTTTTTGGGTCTCTATCCTGTTGGGGGTTATAGCTTTAGCCCTGTTAGCAAACCTTCCAGAGACGACCATTAGAAGATGATGCCCATTACAGACAACATCATGGCTTTTTAAAGCTTTCAATGACCATCTTAATCAACTTAAAGAGATTTTAAAGAACTTCATAATTTTAAAATCATATTGAAACCATCAAAATGCACTTCCTTATTAGAATTACTTTCTTTCAAGCATGTTGTCTCACAAGAATGGATTCAGCCTTTACAATACAAGATTAATCTATTACTCAAAATTCGCCTCAAACCATTTCAAGATATCCAGGTAATTTTGGGTGTGATTGTCTATTACCATCGTATCATCCTAAAATTCGCCCAACTTAGTGAGCCTCATATTCATCTATTGATTATGAACACTCTAATCTATTGGGGTGATGAAAAAAGTAGCTTTTAAAACATTTTTATATTTACAAGAACTACCTATCCTACACCACCCAGATTATGGTAACCCTTTAATACTATTTGATGATACCTCTGATTATGCTGTTGAAGCTATTATCACTCATTTGGATGAAAAGGCTTGGATCACCCAGTCTACTATTTATTCGCAAGATTCTCAAAAAACTTAACGTAGCTATATCAATTTGAAGAAAAAGCGACTCACCATCCCAGTTACTGTGAAGCACTACTACCCTTTATTATATGAAACTTTGTTATTATAGTTACTGACCATGCTTCTTAAATTGGTTACAAAACATAAAAATCCTAATGGAAGATTGACTCATTGGACATTGAAGCTCCAATATTATGATATGAATATTGAGCACTGATCTGGGACCTGACATAAAAACGTTGATGGATTAACTATCCTTCCTGTCCTTCAATTGGACAATAGTGAAGCAGAGAGAATGTATGACCTCTTAACGACCTTGATGCTTGAGACAAAGAGGATAAGTTCCTAAGAAAATGCTAATGTGACACTCTTAAAACATCAAGGTTAAATGGAAAACTATGCAAAAAAGTAGTGTAAGTTGGTTGCCTTATTTTTGATCTTTGAGATGAGTACCTGTAATTATGAGAGCTCATTCTACCCTTTAACTAGGAGGAGTGCGGAAAACACATGGTGAATTAATGACTGGTATTATTATAATAGATTATGGAGCCCATTATCTAAGTCCTGGATGCTTGTATAACCTGTAAGAAGAAATCCAGTTTAAAAAACAAATACTATTATCAGCCTACTACCCCCAACAAACATTTCACACTATAAGCTATTATGCGGTAGGTCCCTTACCTCAGTTTACCAGTGGTAATTGGTATATTATAAAAAGAAAATATTATTTTAAAAATTGGTGAAACTGTTGCTCTTCCTGCCCAAACTGCTAAAACTACCACAACATTTCTTCATCAACATATCTTAACTTGACATGGTTATCTTCAGTCCTTCTCTGTGACAGCAGGAAGAAATTCACCAATGAGTGTTCAAGATCCTGGATACTTCCATAGGGGTTCAACCACTCTTTTCAGCTCACTACAACCCTTCTACAAATGGTGCATAGAAAGAGAATGAGAAAATGGAAATTTGTTTTTTTACAAAATAAAAGTAGCCACCTCAGATCCTCTACACTAAGATCAACTCTTGTCTAGTGCTTGTATGGTGTACCATATTAGTTATCACTAAATACTTAAAATGTCCTCATTCTGCATCTTGTATGGTCGAGAGCCTGTGGTACCTGAACTTTTAGCTACATATATCTTTTCTGCTAGAATCAATGACCCCAAATAAAGCTATGAAGAGGTTGTCCCAACACATTTTTTAACTATAATTTGATTATATGACCAATTTAGCGATGACAGTTATTAAAAAAAGCTGAGCAGCTAGTGAGCTCAGTAAACCTCTACCTTCCTTTCAGATATCATAATTGGAGGTATATATATCGCAATTGCATCAATACTGAATTGGAAAACTTGGATTCATCTGAGAAGGACTTTTTCATAACTTATAAGAGGGATGATGAGTACTCCATTAAATCCCTTGCCCCCAGAGTTACTATAAACAGGGTACATAATGATTTTTAAGCTCTATTTCTTCACCCAATATTTTTGAAGGGAGTAATGTCAGATATTTGGATGTTCATTTGGTTGAAAAGTATATCCAAGTGTCAAATAATTCATATCATTATAGAAATTTCAAATCAAAAACTCAGAGCATAAGAAAAACTAGATTTGAAGTTTGCCATTGCTCTAACTTAAATTTAGTTATGCCTCTTATGAGAAAACATCCTAATTTATATACTTGAAGGAGGGCTTTTCTTTCTCGTAACAATCACTTTAGCTACTACAATTCAATTTGAACCTCAAATTTGGATAATCGCACACAGTAAAGATGGGCAACTTTATCAATAAAAACAATACAACATGGGAGAGCATCGTGGCAAGCGGTGCGCTTAATGGTGCAACTAAGGGCAAGAAATGCCCTGGAGGGGGACCAGGAACCCAATCCACAAAGAAATCTCAAACTCAGACACCGTCTGGGTTTATGGTATTCACTGTAAAGCACGCGCAATATATGTACATTTAATTCAACCAACCATTGTTTAAAGGTGGAGCATGGTATCAGACTCTTCCTTGGGGATGAGTCACCAACCATGTGGGAGAAAACATGTGAGGCACAGCTCTCACTTTTCCCTCACGCGGTGTATGCAGCCACCAACAACATGGGCCACAGCTGGATCGATATTGGTTTTGAAACAGCTGATGAAGCTGATGCCACAGCAAAAGTCTGTGTGGAAATTGCCCTCCTTGAGGGCAAAAAAAATTGTGTGCACCGCGCGCACCAGATGGAACAAAGAAAAAACTTTGTTCATCTCTTTTGACTTGCTCCCTATCAACCTTCCTCATAAGGTAATTGAGGAGGAGCTCCGCAAAGGTCTCATGGACTACAGAGAAATTCAACAACTCGAATTACAACAATTTTGCCTGATGCCCAACCTGTGCATGGGCAAAGCTATTACTGTAATCAACCCCTTCCCAGAAGTGGAAGAGGACTTATACAGAATTCCCCGCACAGCATAATTTCACTTTGCAGATGGGGTCCAGTCAGCTGCATTCTGAGTTACACCAGAACGTGTACCGCCCATTTGCAACCACTGTGGCTCACTGGGCCACAAGGAACATGCATGCCCTGTAAAAGAGGGCTTATTGGAAAATGATTATTGTGAGGAAGCAATGGAAGAAGATAGTGAAAACTTATGCTAAAATGACTGACAGTCACCACCCATTCCACTGGGGTGAAGATGGACTATAGTCCATTGTGGACCCAGTTACAAACAAACAACGTAAAATGGCACAAAAAGCCTGCAAGCGAGCAGCGGCTGAAGTGGTGGTGCACACAGAATCATCCATTAACCCCAGACAAATTTGGGAGGATATTTTGGATAATCACTGAACCAACCAATCAGAACAATATGCCCAGGTAGAAAATTTTCTCAGTAACCTGACTGAGTCACAAAGTGACATCAATCATGCACATACTGAGGAACAATGCAACCGCAATTTGGGTGAAAATGCGATGCACAATTCACCAAAGTTGAACCTCAAAAATATAAAATTAAATCAACAATCCGCATCAAAATTAACATGAGACCTGTGCAAGTAAAGTTGACGCAAATTCAAAAAACTGCAATTCCCTTGAATCATTGGGTCAGATCAAGGGAACCAACAATGGCGGTGAAAGAGTTGGAGTACAGATGCGGAGCATGGCCAAAATGAGCCGCGGTGGGATAGGGCCAGAGGGCCCTCCCAACTGCTCCTTAGGCGCCGCGGGCACCTCAGTGTCAATAGGGATGCTAAACATTGCGGGAGCCAGAGCTCATATGTCTTAAGCCAAAAAGCTGGATTTCCTGCGAAAACCTCTTATAGACATCTTGGCCATCCAAGAAACCTACTGTCTACAGGGGAAGAAGGATCCTGGTCAACCAGGGTCGCACCATCACAGTCAGTATGGAAGTCTCACTGTGGGGTGATCATCTGAAACAACAAAAAATTTAAAATTACAAATTTGTCATCACACTTACATGGTTGAGTCCTGGTAGCAACAATCACATGCCAAGAGAACATAAATTTTGATAGCATGTATCTATGCACCGTGCACTGCAACTGAGAGAAAACAATTTTTTGAAAACATTCCTACTCTCACCCTCCCACCAGATACCATTATGTTAGACGATTTCAACTGCTGGGATAACCCCAATACAGATCGATGGCCTAATCCCAGGGTACCCACCTGGACACATTGAATTCCGCACAATGAAGGCATCTCTTGGCTTACAGGATGCTCTCCCCCCAGTTCACCACTCCTTCCCCACATGATGTGGCCCAACATACGTGAGGGAGCGCTCATATCAATAAGTCGCATTGACCACATCCTCATCCCGCAATCCCACCGCTCAAGAATCTCCAAATTTACAACAAAAAAGATCAATTTTTCTGACCACCAATTGGTTATGGTGCAGTTAGTGCCAACCCAGTACCACACACAGGTGTTGCCTTGGAGAAAGCTTCACCCAGAAATTATAAAATTGCCCAAGATATCTGACTGGGTCAAAAATGAGGCTATGAACCCAGAATTCACAGCCCCATTCACTTTGGATCCCATCAGAACATGGGAAAATTTCAAAAAGGATTTAATCAACAAAACCTGACATATTGTATCACATAAGTACACCGCGGACACGGCTGTAATCAAGCGTACCTTGGTGGAACTAGACCACCTGGATATAAATACTCTGAGATCTGGCTATAGCCCTAACTGGGGACGCAAATGGGCAGAAATATCTGCCTAACTTAATAATCTCATCTTCGAACACCAACACAGAATCAAAGTAGCAAACAAAGGTAAGTTCATATAGGAAGGCAAAACCTGTTCAACATACTTTTTCCACCAGTTCCACTCCCACAGAAACCAGACCGCGTGCACACAGGTCCACAAGACCAATGGCACCGTGGCAACTGACCCTGAGGAGGTCAAGGTGGAAGTACACCACCATTACACCGAATTATATTGTGAAACGCCAACAGATTCAAAAAAATTAAAGAATTTATACAAACTGCCAAGATATAAAGTACACCACAGAATTACAACATACTATCTCCAATTACATGAGAGGAGCTTTGGAGACAATTCGCGGTGCATCATGTGGAAATGCCCGGGGCCTGATGGTATACCCTACAAATTTTACAAAAAATATTTTCAACAAATCGCCCCCCTCCTATTGGCGTCTATGAACCAGAGCTTTTTGGAAACACGCCTATTACTAGGAGGCCATTAATCCTACATTATAACCTTGTATAAAAAGGGTGACAAGTTGGACCTGGCCAACTGGCGCCCATTGCACTCTCCAACAATGACAAAAAAATTCTAAAAAATTTTTAGCAGCTAGATTAGGTGCAATTGCATCTAACGTCCTATCACCCAATCAGTTTTGGTTTATACCAGGGCGTTCAATATGAAACAACATCCACCCTGTTGCAAACATTTGCCAATCTAAAGCAACTGGTGCCCTGGTCTTTTTGGATCAGGAAAAGGCGTATGACCGTGTTAGCTGGCCACGCCTAAGAGAATGTCTACATGCCTTCAAACTCCCACCAAGATTCATAAAATGGGCGATGCTCCTAATAGAATCTGCAACCATGGCTGTATGCGGCCCTAGATTCCTAACAAACAAGATTAAACCACACAGTGGGCTCAAACAAGGGGATCCCCTCAGCCTACTGCTATAAAATTTCAGCTTTGACCCACTCCTATAAGTAACTAACTCACATCTCATGGGGATAATTGCACAAGGACAACCAACAGTCAAGATACTGGCCTTTGCGGATGACTGCGTAGCAGGTATAGCAAACAATGATGGTGCCCAACAGCTGGAACGCACTCTAAAGGAATACTCAAAGGTGAGCAATGCATCGCTCAACAAAAGGAAGACAGAAATCATCCTCTTAGGCAAATACACAAACAACTGGGCCACAACATCAGAACCTCATACCAACACACGAAGAACAAACCTAATCAATTTACCCTTTGCATCACCTCCCACCACCACTACAATCTGAAACTTTGGAATTTGGCTAGAATTAAGGAGATATGCTAATGGGACAATGGAAAGTAAACTGTTACAACGGGTATCCAAACGCGTCGCCTCCCCCAAGGGAAGAACCCCAGGATTAACAGGACGAGTTACAGTTGCTAACTCGCTCATCCTCCCAATAATGTGGTACCAGGCCCACGCGATCGCCTTCTCACCTACCTTTATAACTTTAATCCGCGCGCTTATCCAGGGATGGCTGTGGCCTGGCTCTCACCCTCCTATATGGATGGAAACACTATTTGGCCCACGCTCAAGCGGAGGCATGAGACTAATAGAATTCGAGAGCCACGCCAATCATATCCTAGGTACCTGGATAAAGGAAGTCCTTGCTCCAGACCTCCCGCAACAACATTGATCCAGAGCAGTAAGGACTAACTTTGCACAGGCGCTCAAATTAACCAACCCACATAGTCCACCCATACTACTTTCATACCTTGCCAAGCACCCTACTGCAACGGGTCCACATGGAACCTGCCCTCACTTCAAAAGCATCCTCCAAACCATCCGCCATATGGGATGGACCATAGAGAACATGGGTACTATACAGGGAAGGGGACGACCCAGCCCCCAATTCAAATTAAGAAACTCAGAAAATCACCCTCAGAGAGATATGCTCGCAACAACCCCAAACATAGCTAGGATAGAATACCTAGATATGTTGGACATTCTTTATGATTTAACCACACAGAAGGCAATGTGGAAAATGACTCACCACCAACTCCTACAGCCGAGGATAAGAGCCAACGCCTGGCGCTGTCTGAGAAAGATCTATAGGATGGCGGACCGCTCCAACTCCCTCCACAAAACATGTGCAGTATGTGGAGGGGAGGGATCCCTACATCACCGCCTAGAAACATGCCCCCCAACCAAAGCTATATGGCAGGAAGTCGCATGGCTGCTTAAGATCCAAAATGAACAGGAATTCTCAATATCAAAGAGCATCTTCGCGCTCCAGATTGAGTCACCAATCCCATCTACCCCCATTCCCTAATAATACCCATTGCAATGTGGACAATCCACACAATTGCATTAGATGCATTCAAGGGCACAGTCCCAACCATTCATAGGTTTATTAACAGATTCCATGTCCACTTACTGGAGAACTTCCAAGCCTGGCTCTATGGATATATGAGACCAAGGCAAAAAGCGCTCATAGAATCATGGTTCCCACTCTGGTTCCTCCACACAAACCCTTTCCTTCACACCTGCTCCATAGCAGAGGAAACCCCCTTGAAGTAGCGCACCGACCCCCCATACCTGGCAGTCCCGCTGGCAAAAGGGGTAACTTGAGTACCCTGGGGTGCCCAATTTTATATTTGTCAGTTATTTCCTTAGTTTTATGTATATTCAGTAATGTCTGTCCCCTGGTTGGCTTACCTCGGTTAAATAAAAAATATATACTTAAAGGAGTTCCATCAGCAAATTATTTTCATACCAATCAGGAGCTAAGATTTACTCAATTCGACCAAAATGAACCTATTTCTTAGTGACTAGTTAAATAAGTTTTTAAGTCATTACCTCATGAATTTGTCATTTGCTCTGCTGACTAATCAATAAACAATAAGCCATGTCTAAGTGAAAATATTCTAAAGCGTAATGATAGGTCAATTCTTCATCGATCTAAAGCTTATCCCCCTGATTACAATCGTGTTAATTCAGATCAGAAACGCTTTAGACTGATATAACTTTGGATCAAAATAAGCAATTATAAAAACGTTTCTTCTTCTCAGATTTGTCAGATCAACCTGAACAATTATAAGTCAAAGGTTGAGAATCTGAAAGCATCTCCAAGTCTTGATTTTCACATTGATGATAAAGTATCACAATGGAGAAATAATTGTGAATCCTGGATATTTTTAATGAGCTTATAATATAAAATTATGATATTCTTTATTCATATGTCGCATGACCATAATATTATTCGAGACAATGGCTATGGGTTTTTCTTTTAGAAAAGGGATATAAAACCCCCAAGTGTGTACTAAATAAAGTATCATTTATCATATCCATCTTTCTTATCAATACCATCCTATTTGTGGTCTACATATTAGTCCCAAATTTTTAGAAAACCAATAAGCTTTCAAGTAACCATGAACTTGTTGATATGTTGATTCTTTGCAGCCAAGCACCTTCAAGCAGCAAATTGTCAGGATTTCAACAGAAGAGAACATAGAGATTAGGCATATCATTTATAATTTTTAAAAAAACCTTAGTATGCAGAAAATTAAGATATATCAAGTAGCACAAATTTGATTTCAACTTTTTTTGAGGAAGTCTGATCGGGGGATGGACACTTCCAGTAAAACAACTTGAAAGAAACACAAAGGCAAATGAAGATGCACCCCAGAAAAGATAGAGCTACCTCCTTTCGCCAGTGATACTGTTAGTGTTAGGAAGAGGGTAAGTGTCAGGGAAGGCTTTTGCCACTACAAACACAAATGAAGGAAAGGGTCCATAACTAAAAATAAATTAGGGGAACCATGAGGAAACAAACTGGCGTTGGCGTGGTGGCAGAGGGCCAAACAACCAGGCTTGAAAGGGGTCCATAAGGTGATAGCAGAAACGACAGATGGCTTCACAAAGGGTTAGAACAGTGCCAGAAGAAGATTCCAGGACAATGGTATGTATCATACATACCATGATTGCTATAATTAGGGCATGAAGAGAAAGAGGATTGGGGAATTCATAGTAAAAGTAAAGATGTTCTTAGATAAGCTGAAATTCTGAGCTGATTTTTGTGAAAGAGATGCATAAGTTTATGCCAGATCGCCTGAGATGGCGTTTAATCTTCCATACATTATAATAAAGACCCATATTGGGTGCACACTGCGCATGAAGATTGAAAGGCTTTGGACCGCTCAGCAGTGTGGTATACCCCTTTCAGTCATATTCATACATGAGCGCGAACCCTATGCTACAACCATGGATGGTGAGTATAACATCAAATGACCTTCTGGGTGCCCAAAGAGCAAAAGATGTCCAGAATATTAAGATAGTCAACGCAATCAATGGTAATTGGATGGTGAAGTATTATGTTGTGCATTTCAACTTGCCCACAAACTTCTTGGGTGTAAAAGGGCAGGACATCCCTCTGGGAGGTGTGACCACTAATGTGGATCCTGCATTCTGCAATTTGCATTGTCAGATTATCAGCTTGAAATGGGCAGGGGCCAGTGAGGACCAGAAGCAGAGGGGTGGGAAGCCAGACATTGTATCAGAGAATTAGGGTGATCTGGATTGTAAAGGCAAAGAGATTGGGCAAAGTTGGACCATGCCGCGCAAGACCAGTGTTGAGTAGGGAGTGTGGGATTAGTTGCCTGGCAATCCAAGAGCTACGTATGCTAGAATCAAAGTCCGCATAGTGATAAGCACATACCTCCACTGTGGCATGAGCCAAACAGTGCTTCAAGATGCATTGTGGGAGGGCAACTTAGCCATAGCCACCCTTGGATGAAAGCATATAGTGTTGCAAAGAAGGAGGGTGAAAAAACAAATGCATACACAGTACATTTAATTATTTATAGAAGTAGTGAGTTGGCAACCACTACCTGGCCAGTTAAAATAGTTTTCTGGCCTCTGAGGGAAACACTACGCTTGGTTACTTTGTCTAGAATGTGGTTTTCCATCATGGTGGTGGCATATACTACTGACTCCAGCCATACTCGCAGGTGGCGTACTGTACCCATAGTGGTCCTGAAAACAAATGGAAGCACAAGAGAGGCAATATGTGATGACTTCTGAGATAAGCAAACAAGGGACCGTGAAGCTGGACTATGCTGCTGATCTGAGGTGTCAGGTGACCAGCAAGTTTAATATATAGTAAGAAGGATGATCTCAGTCTTATTGACATTGAGGGCTACATTATTAACCCTGGAGTACTCCTCAATGATAGATTCAAGGACGCGTGCATCATGGTTATTATAGATAATGACCACACAATCATTGGCAAATGCCAGTATCCTAACTAATTTCTGGCCTTGCACATGAACATTATTAAGATGTGAATTTACATTATGGAGGAGCGGGTCGAGGCTAAAGTTGTACAAAAGAGGGCTCAAAGGGTCACCCTGATGGAGACCCCTTTAGGGGAAAAATTAAATCAGTCAGTAAACCTGAGCCGCGGACTTCCATTGTGGCTGATTCAGAAAACAACATTACCTTTTTATGAAGCGATATGGAAGCTGAAACTTATGGAGGCAAGCCCTAAGGTAAGTCCAGTTTACATAGTCATAGGCTAGTTTTTGATCCAGGAATACAAACGCATTAGTAGTAGGAGATCGTCAGACGTTGCTACTGTATGGATGTTATCCCATATGGCTTTTTTGGGTATGATGACAAAATGTGCAGTGGATATCACTTCAGAAACAACTTCCAAGGCGCTTAGCAATAATTTTGGTAAAGATTTTGGTATTATTGTTAGTAAGCGAGATAGGGCGCCAGTTTCTATATCCATCCAATCACCCTTTTTAATAAAGTCACCATAAATGCCTCTTGGCCGCCAGGAAGGAGGCATGTCTCCGCCAGAAATTTATTCATAGAGGATAAAAGTAGGTTAAGTATACTAGAAAGTATTTCTTAAATTTATAAATAATCCCATCAGGGTCTGGGAATTTCCTGTGTGGTGCACCGAAAACAGTAAACCAGAGTTCAATTCACTAAATTCATAATTCTTAAGTTTTGGTATCAGGTGATAGTGTATATGTTCAATATAATTCTCCTCCGCCAACATCTTCATGGGGCGATGGAACCCCTTGTTGAGGGTATTCCCATCCCAAATTTCCCCCATGATTTTAATGAGGATGCAAAATATGAAAACTGAGGAGCTTGCTTTGAGTGTGAGCTGTGCTCGCATTGATGTAGCAAAATCCTCTCTTTTTGACCACAATTATCCCCCAACCCTCCAGTGCATCAAGTATCTCACTTGTGTGTCATATCTCATCACTTTCGCTGAGCATCAACTTTCTCAATAAGTTGAGGCGATGGACACCGCTAGCCTCATTAATAAAGAAAACCCCTATTATACCTCCTTAAGCCACATGTTGCTGATGCCCCAACCCCTATGCTGTCCTCCATGGTCCGTAAGCTAAAGCAGGCGCTGGACAAAAGATTCTACAAAGCATCCTCACCTTCTGATATGGCTTCCTAGGCTGATAACTTAGGGGCTATATTAGGAATTTTTTTTATTATCTAATAGTCCCTTTATTTGGCTCATTCACAAATAAAGATGCGTGGCAGCTCCCACTTTTGGGCTGGGCACCACTAGTTCTATAGAAACTTTATATGTGCACTATCAAGCTTTGAGTCAATTTTAGAAAACCTGACAGGGTCTGATCTGTACAACTCAGATTAAAACTTGTGAATTTTAGTAAATACTTCATCTAGCATATCTGCGATGAAATTGTCCATCCGCTGAACCTGAAAACAGGCCATGTTTGTTTAGGAGAGAAAACTGAGTAGGAAAAGTGCTGAACACATCTTACCTACCATATTACTTTACCTTTGTATCAAACACTAACGCTTACATGGAGCAAGCTGATAATAATAAGACTGGCATGGAACTCAGGGTGAGTTGACACCCAGAACACTAGCCATAATATCTTTGGTACAGACATCTGTATTGTGGGATGAAAAAGTAATAGGCATATTTAGTGTTGGACAATTACAAGTCCAATGTATAGAAAAGAGTGGTTCAGAGGTAAGTGATGAGATAAATCAACCAAAATACCCTGATCAATTTCCGGTGAAAGCCTTAAAAATTTGGGTAACAATTTTAATAATAATTGGGCAAGAAAAATGAGTTTGGGCTCTCAGATTGCAGCAAATCGTTGGCTGAATTTGGGAAGCTCAATGGAAGATCCTCTCCAGGCCACTTCCACTTTAGTACAGCCTACACCATGGAGACTGGTCCCTCTTAGTGGGTGGAGGGGGCTTACTAGATGAAAATCTTTTTCCATCAAATGATTTGGCAAAATACATCAAAGCCTTACCTCATTGATTGATACTACCTATCAATAATCAACCATTCTATAAATGTGAGGCGAGTCTCAACTGATCCAATAGGTTGAATCTCATTATTCCTAATTTTTTTACTACACAATCTGAACTTTGAGGCTTGACATCTTAAATCCTATTATCAACTTATTAAGGGGAATCATTCTTTACCCCTGTGACAACTAATAAAACTGTATAAAACACAATTTTCTAATTTTTAGTATTTATTTATCTTTATTACTATCAGTGGTTTAAATCCCCTATTTGTTGGATTTTTAGGCCCCAAACCCACCAGAGAGCTTAAAAACCCCTAAAATCCAACAAGTGATGCTCACTACTGGGGAATCTGTACACCTCAAAAAAACAACAAAAACAATGGAAATAAACCCCTGGCTATCCTCTATTGTACTCCAGCGAGCTAGTGCTTTGTCTCGTCCTAAAAGGATCAAGCAGCACTCATTGCAAGGCCCTTATGGGGCCTCCCCTAGTATCTATAAACCCCTTTTAGGGACAAGTTTCCCCCAGGTGAGGGAAGTGTTGCTTCTTTCCTCTTTATGTATGAAGTTGCTATGGAAGGGGCAACGGATCATCTCAAAATCAAGTACCTCCTTCCCTACTTGAGTCATGGCGCTCAAGAGATAATGGTTCCGCACATGGCAAACTTCAACACCTGGGCAAAGGTGAAGTAAACACTTAATGAGGAATTCGGCTCCCTACAAAGTTTGAACAGACAAAATAGGCTCTTATGTGCCTTAGCCTACAACAGAGAGAATCCATCACTTCTTTCGTTGATCGCTTTTAAAATAAAGCTCAACCCTTATTGCTTGCTAAAAATGTTACCCCTAGACGATGCTACTGTGGCTATCTTGGCTGGTTTGGCGTCCCATACCTCCTAGAAAATTCATCTCTATTCTGTAAAACACTCATTTAGGATTGTATGAGATATCAAGGAAGCCTTGTTAGAGGTGGCTGATATCTATGAACTTGACCCCATGCAAGGGTCTCTGAGACATGAATCTACGCCGACTAGTTTAGCCTCTACTACAGCTGCTTCCCACTGGAAATCTGCTCCTACGGAGTTGCCATTGCAAACTTATTTTTCCCATAACAATAAACATATAGTAACTTTTAATCTCGTTGCAATCACTATTGCAACCTATTCAATTCAAGACTGAATCTAGTTTGATAATCTCACAGAGGAGATTAGTCTGCGCCCATGTCAGGGAGCAGTTGGGCAAGCAAGGTAAGAGGAGCAGGTGGAAGGCCTGCGGCCTCCAACATTCGAAAACGCCCTGAAGAATCTGGCGGAATTGACAAAATACTAAAAAACTGGCGGTCACTATTTCCCCTGAGATACTCGCATGGCAAGCACGATGCAACCAGTACATCAACACGCCACACTCCCAGCCACTTTCGTCGGTGGAATTTGGAGTCTGCGTGTTTCTGGACATCCAAAAAACGGCCTTATGGGAAAAATTTTATGAAGATATACACACAATTTTCCTGACTGCAGTGTACGTTGCACCTCACTCCATGTCACGCGGTTGGCTGGACCTAGGTTTCAAAAGCAAAAAGGCAGCAGATGAGGCTGCAGTGGTGCACATAGTGGTCGACCTCCCTGAAGGGCAACATGTCATCGAAACTAAATGCACCAGATGGACAAAATCAAACCAAATTTTCCTCACGTTTGACTTTTAGCCTACTACGGTAAAACGTGACAATTTGGAACAGCACCTGAAAGATGGTCTCGCCGTATATGGCAAAATACAATCTTTTGAAATGCAACGCTTCACGCTGATGCCACACCTGTGCACCAGCAAAGCCATCGCAGTTCTGACCCCAACTGAGGAGATCGTGAAGGACCTAACCCAGATCCCACACTCCACTTTTATTGATATTTCAGGGCATACCACCCACCCATTCCAGGTGACTGTAGACAGCGTGCCCCCCATTTGCACCCACTGTGATGCATTTAGCCATAAGGCACATGCATGCCCCATCAAGGAGGGCGTCACATTCCAAGAGCACCCCTCAGCGGCTATGGCCAGTGGAGAGGCGCACTACAAACCAACCGCAAGCACCAAGGAGGCCTTCCCGTGGGGAGCACAAGGCTGCTACCTACTGGTAAAGCCTATCTCCCCACAAGAGTGGAAGAAGGCCAAGAAGGCCCATAGGGCTGCGGCCAAGGAAGTGGCCAAAGCCACCACCGCTATCCCACACTCACAACGCCAGGAGGACATGAAAACTTCGCGGCAGAAGCAACTCAGGAATCCATCAACCAATCAGATTGGGAAGCCCATGCCAAGTGGGCCACTCAATCTGAGGATCTGATGGGAGATTCGTTCTCACCCAATCGTTGCACCCAAGCTCCGATCAAAACCAACTTGGGACCCATCCCAACTGAAAATTTTTTTTGACCCGCTCAATGGTGCATCAAACTCACCCGCACTGCAAAAAATTTGTCCGACGTCAGGAAAACAAAAAGTGAAGGCCAAAGCCAACACAACTCTTTCTGCAAAAATCAATAAAAACTCTGATAGTGTTGCTGCTAACACCTGCACTGCTGTGAAGGCCCGCGGGGATCTAGAAGAGGATGGAGGGCCCAGGTGCCCACCCCCTCACACCTAAGGTGCGATGGGGGAAACCTTCACCATAGGGATGTTGAATATTGCCGGACTCAAGGCCTCCCCATCCCAGGCTAGGAAACTGATTTTTTTACAACACAATTTACCCATGGATATCCTGGCCATCCAGGAGTCCCACTGTCCATGAGGTTCCGAGGAAGCTCGGAAAACAATGTTCCTCCCATCCCTATCCTTTTGATCAATGCACTGTGGGGTACTAATTCAGAAAAATAATTTTTTCAAATTTTTATCCTCAGAAACATTCCTAAATGGCCAAGTGCTTGTTGTCACCTTCTCGTGGGCTGATGTAGAACACATAATCATCAACATCTATGCCCCAAACAGTGCACACAAGTGTCAGGAATTTTTCTCATTGGTCAAATCCCTCCTGCTACCCCCAGACTCCTTCATAGTTGGCGACATGAACCATTGGCTAAACACACCAACAGACTGATGGCCTTCCTCACCCCACGCCCCCCAGGGTCACATAGAACTACACGTTCTAAAGGCCACCCTCAGGTTAATGGATGCACTGCCGCGACATGCCCCACTGCTCAAAAACATGATGTGTCCCCACGTCCACAACGGCCAATTAAGGTCCATGACCCGCATTGACCTTATTCTAATGCCGGCGAAATTCCAACCCCACATCCTCCACTTCAAAACAACAAAAATGGAATTCTCTGACAACCGAATGGTCTCAATAACCTACCACTTACCCATCACAGTTGCAAAGGCCCCACATTGGTGCAAAATCCGCCCCCCAAGCTCGCGTCGCCAGGATTTTCCACGTGGGTGGAAGAGGCAACTTTGGCAAAATCGTTTGTTGCACTGTTTTGCGCAGACCCCATTTCCACATGGGCAACTTTCAAAGATGACACCATCCGCCACTCTTGCCATCTCTCCTCCAGACGCTCACAAGCCACATCAGCGGTTATCTCGCGCACTCTGGCAGAATTGGCACACTTAGAGTCCAACATCCCAGTTACAGGATACAGCTCTGCATTGGGACGGAAGTGGGTGGAGGCAGCTGCCCACCTCAATGCACTTGAAAGACAACACAAACATCAGGTTTGTGTTCAGTACTGGGCCACATGTATCACAAAAGGCGACAAGTGCACCGCACATATCTTTAAAAAAATTTGCACCACGCCAGAGTGTGGCCTACACACAGGTGCAAAGATCGGATAATTCCATTGCAGATACACCGGTCGAAGTGGCAATTGAAATGCAACAGTATTACTCCGAGTTGTACCACTCTGACCCAATTCAGCTGGCTGAAGTGGTGGAATTTCTTAACCGAGCCCACATCTGCCCCATTTTCTGATACCTGGAAATAATGAATTTGATTACTCCGAACGAATTATGGACAGCCATTCGCGGTGCACCAAACCAAAAATGCCCAGGCCCAGATGACATTCCATATGAATTCTACAAAAAATATTTCAAGTATATATCCCCATTGCTGCTCGCCTCACTTAACCAAAGCCTGATGGAAATGCGCCTCCTACCAGGAGGACATGAGGCCTTCACTATCACACACTTCAAGAAAGGGGATAAGCTAGGTTTAGCAAACTGGCGCCCCATTTCTCTAACAAACACAGACACCAAAATTTTAACAAAAATTATGGCTAACCGTTTAGGGATTGTAGCATCTGCCACCATCTCCCCAGAACAATTCAGTTTCATACCCAGAAGGTCGATTTGGGACAACGTGAACTCTGTGGCCAACGCATGCCAGTCCACAGCCTCTGGGGCACTTGTATTCTTGGACCAACAAAAGGCCTATGATAGAGTAAACTGGGAATACCTCAGGGCCTGCTACATCAATTCCGCCTACCCCTCACTTCATCAACTGGGTAATGCTGCTCACAGAATCGGCAACAATGGCAGTGTGTGGCCCTGGCTTCCTAACGAAAGTAGTCCGCCCTCAAAGAGGCTTACAACAAGGGGACCCCCTCAGCCCACTCTTATACAACTTCAGCCTTGACCCACTACTGCGAAATTTGAATGCCCAACTCACTGGGGTCCACGTGCCAGGTCAAGCCCCAGTCAAGATAATGGCGTTCGCAGATGATTGTGTGGTGGGGTGTCTAATAACAAAGATGCACACGCGCTTGAAGCTCTCATCCAGGAGTATTCCCGGGTAAGCAACGTGGCACTAAACGCTTCCAAAACTGAAATCATCCTCCTTTGTCGGTTTCAGAACTGCTGGACCCCAGCAATTAGTTCCCAACCTGGCCCATCTGCTTGCCCACGTCCTCGCCCTACTAATTCAAAACACACCGCCCCACTGGTGCTCCCCTTCGTGCCACGTCCTACCATAGGACCAGTACGCCATCTGGGCGTGTGGATAGAGGCAAGCGGATATGCGTCAGCAGTAATGGAGTGCCATATTCTGGATAACATGACGAGGCGAATCGCCTCTCTCAGAGCCCACCCTACTTCCCTTACTGGCAGGATTGTTTTAGCCAACTCCATGCTCCTCTCCAAAGTCTGGTTTGGAGCCCATGCCATCCCCTTCTCCCCAAACTTCTACAAATCCTTGTACGCCTTGCTGCAAGGATGGCTTTGATCGGGCTGCCTTCCACCAGTGCGGTTAGAGGTCATGTTTGGCCCTCAACATCATGGTGGCATGGGCCTGCTTGACTTCAAAGCCCATGCTGCCAAGATCCTGGGCACCTGGATTGCAGCCATCACCGCCCCTACACTCCCCTCCCAACACTGGTCCCGCGCAGCCCGCTCCAACTTCTCCCACGCCTTGGGCCTCAACAATCCATCGAACCCCCACTCCCTGATGAAATACCTCGCTTCACATACATCGGCCACAGGTCCTCACGGGACTAAAACCCACTACAAACGAATCCTCCTCTCCATGCGGAGCGCTGAGTGGAGAATTTGTATTAGCGGACATACAACCCAAAGAGGCCGCCCCTCTCCTCAGTTCACACAAGAGGTACAGGGGCTACCCATCCATGATGGCGTGATCCCCATTTGACCCCATGTCCTATCCAGGGTGGACTACCTGGACATGATGGACATCACTTACTCCATTGAAACCCAAAAAAATATCTGGAAATATGTACACCATCCTTTGTTGCAACCTCAAGTCCGCTCCCATGTGTGGCGCTGCCTGAGGTGGGTGTATCGTACAGCTGAGCGCTCTAACGCTTTACACTCATCCTGTGTCATATGTGGCCTGTATGGAACGCTGTTTCACCACCTGGAGAAGTGCCCTACCTCTAAAGTAATATGGCGCGAAGTTCAACGTCTTCTGGGCCAGGATCAAACGCATCTCTTCAGTCTGTCAAGAGATATGTTCGCTCTATCAATGGCCTCCCCCCTTCTGCCCTCCCTTCGTGCTTTGGTGGTTGCAATCGCCATGTGGACCATCCACACGATTGTCTTAGATGCCATCGCAGGCTCCACCTCCACCCTCCCAGAAGTGGTACACAGATTCCGGTCCCATTTAGTGGACCACTTTCAAGAGTGGATGTTTGGATACCTCTAACCGCGTCACTGACAGCTGGTCTCTTCCTGGTTCCCAGTCTGGTTCATCAAATCAGACCCCTTCCTCCACACGTGCTCAATTGTGGCTATGGCCCCTTCACACGTTTCCTCCCACTCCCCATAAGTGGCGTTCCCGCTGGCAACAAGAGATAGCATCGCTTCTCTGGGGTGCCTCCCCTGGTACTAAGTTTTGTCTCTTCTGAGTCATATTCAGAAGTGTCCGTCCCATGGTCGGCCTTCCCCGCAATAAATTTAAATAAACATATAGTAATGACTGTTACATGGCAGTGCTCCCCTTCATCTTGAGCTCAGAAAGCTCAATTGGTGAAAGCAGTCATCCCTTTGCCTTTCCCATCTTTTGTTTCATCTAACCAATTCAAGTGGTTTCAAAGCCTGCTCTTCAGCCTAAACCACTTTATCAGGTACATTTCACCCCCAATAACAATGGGTTAAATGACCAGGACACAAAAGCCAAGATACTCTTTTCACCAAAGCTCACTGCCACTGATTGACCCAAAGCTGGGGTAATTAAAGCATCCAAGCCCACGACACAGCCTCCCTCAACCTCTTATCCAGCTAACTCTAGTCTGAAACCTGTCTCCATGAAGAAGCACAATCCCACTACTTTGAAGGTCGAAAATTGAGCAGTTAGAATTCCAAAGCCTCCCCCAAAGATTAGTAAGGTGGAGGAACACCCCAGTACCTATTCTGCCATAAGGAAAGATACTGAACCTACTTAACCCTCTATGGGCTCCCTAACATGCATTGATAACCCCTCTGATGACGAATCTGAAGGGTGTGGTAAAGATGTGGGCCATTATATTCTTGGAGCCTTAAGTGAAGTGGAAGTACCCAACCAATTAAGCCTGGAGAGAGTGGATTAGGCTAAAATACCCCACCAAGATATCTTTATCAAGTGGTGAGAGACCTGGAGGTTATTGATACCTCCAGTGACGCTGACCAGCTCATTGCCACAATGGTCTCCCCTCAGAGTGTGTATACACTGCAGTCTATCTGGGATAAATTCCCTGAAACTGCCAAACGCCTTGCTTCTACTCTCCAGCCTAAGAAGGTCCTCGCTCTTCCCCCCAACTCGGTGGAACTTTAACTAAAGTGAAGGCCGTTGTTAATGGAGTTCTGGTTAAGGCTATCCTTGACACTGGGTCCCCTGTAACAGTGTCATCCAAACTTATGAAAACATTAATTTGGCCCCTGACCTCGACTATACACAATAGTTTGAAACTTTGGGGCCAAACAACACGCGCCATTGGGGATTACTCATCTTTACCCATCTGATTTTGGAAGCATCTCCTCTCAGCCCCGCGGTGGGCTTGGCCAACAATACCTATAATATACTCATTGGTAACCAGTTCATGCTCGGATATGAAGAGGCTATTAACTTAAAGCAGGGCTATTTTCCTTGCTTAACTACGAGGTTCCTCTGATTTTGACAAAAAGAGCTTAACAAAAAAGATTATTTTTTCACCTTTGGGTTTACCTCTTCCGCCTTATCATTACATTACACCATGACAGGGCGGCATACAAAAATGTTGCCTCCATCAGTGGACGCCATCTAGGGTATCCTTTCTATGCTTTGGAAAAGGTTGTAGTTAAAGCGGGTGAACAAAGGGTAGTTGATACTAAGATTACCCTACAAATTCCCCACAACTTCTTATTGCAATTAACTAGCATTAACAGAGTTAGTCCTTTGGAGCCCATAGTTTTGCCAGGAGTGCTAGACCCTGCCTATCAATGACCTATAAGACTTCTGCTAGGAAATCTCACTAAGAAGGATATGGTTGTAAAAAAGCATCAAGAGATCGGAAGGGGTATGCTTATTCCCATTGAAGAAATAAAACAAGCTCACTGTATTAGAACTATAGCTGATATATGTTCACCAGCAGACCAATCACTATGCACTATTCCTACTGTTCATATTTCTGATGAACTAATCCCCGCCTAGATTGATAAGGTCCACACCTTACTGGTGTCATATAGCGACATCTTCTCTACCTCTGACACAGACTATGGGCACATGAAAGGTTGGACTCATACCATTGATGTGGGGGATGCTCATCCTATCCACTCCAAACTCTATCACAAATCCAAAGTTGAAGGGCTACAGATGCAGATGGAGCTTAAATAGCTGCTAGACGCTGTGTTTTTGGTGCCTTCCCAAAGCCCTTGGTCATCCCTCTCCTATTGATAAAGAAGAAAAATGGAGGTCACTGTGTAGTTATGGACTATCACAAACTGAACAACCTCACAAAGAGGAATTGTTATTTTATATTCCGCATTAATGACGCTATGGCCCAACTCTCTGAATCTAGATTCATCTCCGCCATGGACTTAACTAGCGGATACTGGCAGATGTACCTTTCTCCTTAAGATCAAGAGAAGCGCCTTATCTGCAGCAAGGGGTTGTTTCAACCCACTTGGCTACCTCTAGGGTTGTGTAATGCGCCTGCTACTTTTCAACGGGCAATGGATCACATTTTCCAGGACCTAAGTTGAGCTGTGTAATAGTCTACCTTGATGACATCACAGTTCTCTCCAAGGCTTTCAACGAGCACCTCACACACCTGAAGGAGGTGTTTCAACATTTACTTACATCTAACATAAATCTGAAGCACTTCAAATGTCTTTTCTTTCAAAAGAAGTTGGATTTCCTTGGGAACGCTATCTCCCAAGATGGGGTACAACCTCTTCAAGAAATGTTGAAGCAATATCTAAGATTCACATGCCCAAAGCCCTTCGTGACATCCAGGTATTCTTGGGCATGATGGGGTATTAACATCTGTTCATTCCCAAGTTTGCCCAGTTTAGTGAGTCCCTCATACATCTCTTAGCTAGGAACACTCCATTTTACTATGGTGCGGAACAAAAAGCTGTGTTTGAGACCCTGAAGGCTCTATTGCAAAAAAACCAATACTCCGCCAACCTTACTATGGCAATCCTTTTATGTTGTTCACGAATGTTTCTGACTAAGCCTTTTGAGCTACCTTGGCTCAGTTTAATGTAAATGGAGTCAATCGTCCTGTGTCTTCTTTCAGTAAGATGCTCTCAAAAGCTGAGCGCAACTACAGTGTCACTGAGAAGGAGTGCCTTGCCATCTTTCTTGCTGTCAAATGCTATCGCCCTTTTTTATATGGGACTTCTTTCAAAGTGAATACTGACCACGCATTCTTGAAGTAGTTACAAAATATTAATGATCCCACTGGACGGTTAGCTCGCTGGGCTCTAAAGCTCCAACACTATGATATGACCATTGAGCATCAAGTTGGAACGTGTTATATGAACTTTGATGGGTCGACCTGGCTGTCTGTCATACACCTTGACAATAGTGAAGCAGAGAGGTTGCATGACAGACTAATGACTCCTGACGCGTAGGCTAATGAGGATGAGTCAGTACAAAAGATGCTTGTACGTTACTCCCACATCACCAAGGTAGAGAGAGTGGGAAATAATACAAGGAAGTAGGAGTAAACTGGTTGTCCTATCTCCGGCTGTCCAAGTGAGTACCCTTGATCATGGAGTCTCACACTATCATGGGCCATTGCAGAGTCTGAAAAACCTATGAGTGGGTTAAAGAGCGGTATTACTGGGAGGGCATCATGGTGACCATAGATGAAGTCTTGGATGATTTTCTTACCTGCAAAAAAAGCTATCTTCAAGACCATTATCAGTACCAACCTATGACGCTTTACCAATCCCTTTACACCATTAGTTTGGATGTGGTAGGTCATCTCCCTCAGACCTTTGAGGGCAATAAATATATCTTGGTTGAAATAGATTATTTCATTAAATAAGTTGAAGCTGTGGCTCTCCCCGCTCAGATTGCTAAGGCCACAGCTACCTTCCTACATCAATATATCTTCACGCAGCATGGTTGCCCGCAGGTCCTCCTTTGTGATAATGAAAAATTTTCATCTCAAGTGTTAAAACTCCTTGCCACCTCCATGGGAGCACAAAAACTCTTCTCGCCCCCTATAACCCATCCACTAATAGTTCCGTCAAAAGAGCAAATGGGACCCTGTTCTCTATACTTAGGAAAATGCCCAACAATGACCCTCTTCACTGGGATCTTTTTTTTATCCAGTGTCCTCATGGCTTACCATATTAGCTACAATCGCATACTCAAGATGTCTCCTTTCCATGTGTTATATGGGCGAGAACCTGGGGTACCTACTTTACTAACCAAATATGGTTTTCTGCTCAAACTGGTCCAGATAAATCCATGAAGAGATTAGCGCAGCACATCATCCAGTTACATTCTGAGGCAATGACTAAATCTAGAAAAAAAATCACTAAAGAAGGCCAAGCAAACAACAAGCTCCGGCCACCACTCCCTTCTTTTCAAGTGGCAGACTTGATACTCTAATACCACAACTGAATCATGCCTAGAAAGGAGAATCTTGGTTCTATCTGGAATGCCCATTTGTAGTCACATATAAGCGAGGGGATGAGTATTAAATTAATTCCCTTGCTTTTGGCCTTACCATCAACAAAGTTCATGGATGGTTCTTGCGACCTTGTTCACCCCCTACCACTCTTGAAGGGGGCAATGTCAGACTTTTACAAGTCTGATGTATAGAAAAGAGTGTCTCAGAGGTAAGTGGTGAAAAAATCGTCAAAAAAACCCTGGTCAATTCCCAGTGGAACCCCTCAAATATTGGTAACACTTTTAATAATAATTGGACAAGAAAAATGAGTATGGGCGATCAGATTGCACCATATCGTTGGCTGAATTTGGGAAGTTCAATGGAAGCTCCTCTCCAGGCCACTTCCACTTTAGGACAGCCTACATCATGGAGACCGGTACTTCCTATATGATTGGAGAGGCCTTAACGGGTGAAAATACTTTTCCAATCAAATGATTGGGTAAAATACATCAAAACCTTACCTTGTGGATTGATAGTACCTATCAATAATTGACCATTCCATAAATTAGAGGCGAGTAATGACTGATCCAATAAGTTGAATCTCAATATTTTCTATTTTTTTACTAAGCAATCTGAACTTTGAATCTTGACATTTTAAAAAACCCATTAATGACTTATTAAGGGGTTCATTTCCTCCCCTGCAACAACTAGTAAAACTGTAGAAAACACAAATCATTTGTTTTTAGTATCTATTTGTCTTTATTATCAGTGGTTTAAATCCCCTATTTGTTGGATTTTTAGGTCCCAAACCCACCAGTGAGCTTAAAAACCCTAAGATCTAACATTGAGCACTAGCTAAAGATGCCTTAAATTTGCAACTATAACTACTAGAATGTCCTGTGGACTGATTAGGTTCACAAGCTAAAATTTAAGTTTTTTGGGATATTATTAGAACTTTAGGATGGAAAGGGGAAATTGGAGTGACTGTGGAACCTGTTGGAATCCACTGCCTTATTAGCTCATCAAAACAATTTTTAATTAATGGGAGCAATTGCATTTTCGCCAATAATAATGCAATTTGATTATGGCAAATCAACATTGTAAAATATTTATTATAGTGGATTGATCTTGTCCTGGCCAGCTGACTAACACTCAACTTTTGCCAACAATTTTCCCTCCTGATGCAATTCCGCTTGGCAGATTAGAAACACTTTGTCCAGTGGGCTATTGGGTGCACCAATGTCTAGTCCATACATGATTGGTCCCATTGAGTAGGAAAAAGGATTTTTGTGCCCGTACCTATCAGGGATGGGCTCAAGATCTCTGGTGATGAAGGGGAATGTCTGTTGGGGATTATCACGCTAAAACTGACATAATTTATTTATCTTTTTTGGATAATAATTTAGATTTACCAGTGGAACTTAAACCACATGAGATAACTTATTGAGGTGAAAAATGGCTTTAACTATCTGCTGGCAATAGCCTTTGGCTGCCGCCACTTTCCAACACACTATCTGAATTTATGCACACAACTCATGGGTGTTAGCATGAAGAAAATGATGCAATCTTCTAGAGATACACCATCAACCACTTCTCATCTACCACATGTGCTAAGTCACCCATAGTGATGAGAGGGACAACGGCTGGCTTTATCCCCTTCTTAGTATGAAATGTGAGCTCCTCAAAATTGAGCCACATGGATGGATCAAGGCTTATAGATGTGATGTTGGTGTTTTCTTACCAGTGCGTTCAAGCGGGTGGACACCTCAACCCACTTGCAGCTCCTAACATGGAGTAACATGAAGCAGGAACTTTGATTTTCAGGTGATCCACTTCTACTAGAATATGCCTAATTACTGCTGAGGCAGCACAGGAGTGCCGCGACTATAAGTGGTGATCCTGGGAAACTGTGTGCAACTTAAAGGCAGTCATGTGGTGAAAAAGATAAACACAGAAATGAGTCATAAACTCCTATGCCAAAGTTGCAGTTATGACCCAGTGTGAGAACTTCGATAAAGCGATATCAATTGGGCAAAGATTACTCCATCTGGGCACCTGTGCCACCAGGCATGACAGAGTAAAAGTCACTGAAACCAATCTGTGGTCAGAGAATTAAATTTAGGTGATGGTAAAGTGCAAAAGTTTTGGGGGAACTAACAGCGCAAGAATGAGTTCTATTCATGACATAGACAGCAACTGACTGTGTGTATATGAGTGTGAGTCATATTAGGAAGAAGAGTAGTGTGTTTGGAAATGGTTTCATATAGGCTAGGGTAGCCTTCAGTATGCGAAGTTTAATGTGTTTTAGCAGTGGATCAACTATAGGAGGACATCAGTCTGTTGCTGGGTTCACCCAACAGTTCATATCACCAACCACAGAGGTATTTGTTGGAAGGGGAAGTAGTAAAATGTCAGAAAATATCCCTGAAAACACTATGTAAAGGTTAGGGCATAAATCCTTGCAATTGTGTTCAATAATCACAAAAGAAAGAAAGTAATGGCGTATGCAGCCAAACAATAAAAAGTTTTGAGATATAATCTTAAAATTAAGGTTTTCTCATATTGATAACCAACAGTGTGGCAACTAAAAATGACAAAGTATGGATGAACATACATGCCCATGCTTGCTATCCCCTGGCGGACAGTGATTTTTCTGTTTTGCCAGGATGTGCAAGGTGAGGTTTTTTAGGAGACTCAGTTTCTTGGCTTAGGATAAAGAGTCTTTGAGTCCTGCGATTTTCAACATCTCTATTTCCACTTAGATGCTCATTGTGCCTCAGGAGCGCTTGGGAGGGCCCCACAGCTCTAACCCTTTTTTAGCACTAGTGGTGCCCAACCCAAAAGGGGGAGCCGCCACGCATCTTTATTTGCAAATGAGCCAAACAAAGGTTTATAAAAATAAAGTAATCTTAATATGGCACCTCAGCTAACAGCCTAGGAAGCCATATAAGAAGGAGGAAGCATTTATTAAACTTTTGTCCAGCGCCTGCTTTAGCTGGTGGACCATGGTGAACAGCATTGGGGTGAGAGCATCAGCGACATGGGTCATAAGGAGGCTTCTGTGGGTATTCTTAGTTAATGAGGCCAGCAGTGTCCATCGCCTCAACAAACTGAGCAAGTTGATGCGCAGTAAAAGTGATGAAATATGGCACACAAGTGAACGACTTTATGCGCTAGTGGATTTTAGGATAATTGGGGTTGAAAATAGAAGTTTTTGCTGCATCAATGCAAGCATGGTTTACACCAAAAGAAAACTTCTCAATTTCTACTTCGCATCTTCCTCAAAATCACGGTAAAAATTGGGGAAAGGAATACCCTCAACCAGGGGCTTTATCGCCCCATGAAGTTGCTGGCGAAGTAGGGTGTTGTCAGGGGCAGCTGCAGCCTCAACTGCCCTTTTGTTGTTTTTTTGAAATATGGAAAACCGTTTTTTTTGGACGAAAATGGTGGGAACGCAAATTGGGAGGATGAACGAAGAACTCCTTCAAGGCAAAATCTGTGTTTTACGTGGTACAGCTGTTTGACCTCATTAATCCATTTGAGAGCCTTGAATGGATTGGATTTGGCCAGAACTGGGCCAGCCACCAGAATTGGGGCTGTGGGCAGGTATTGATTGGCCATGGACTGTCGACCATGGCAGCTCAGCTGAAACTGGTTCAACCATTGACTCAGAATTTCATAATCCAGTCAAATTTTTACAAAAATTTTGTTTTAGATTAGCTGCCACTTTTGGAGCAGCGCATATTTCTCCAAGGTTGGGGGTGGGAGGATTCAGCCCCACTCAAAATATTGGGGTGAAATGGCCGTGGCATAACGCCTGAGGGCTGAATGGCAGAAGCGGCGGAAGTGGAAACTTTGGATCACTTGCACTTTGAGTGGTCAAGCTTGAAGAACAAGGGGCAAATGGCGGGGCCATTTTTGATGCGTGTCAGAATGGGTGATCAGGGGTGGATCTGATTGCAGTGCAGGGGGGAATCACAAGGTGAGAATCACAATGAAATGGGAAGATCTGTAAGTCCAGGGGAACGTCCCCTTTGTGTAGATTGAGCGATTTTAGCATTCCCAAACAAGAAGGGTCCAAAGAGGGTGGCTGTACCCTTCGTCACCCAGGGTGACCTCACCCGCGTGGTAGATGAGCGCTGGGTAAAAGCACTCCCACTTAAGATTCCTCCCCTGGTACATGCACTCACCTCAGCCAAACTTGTCTGCCAAATTGAGGAAATTTTCAATGAGATACCAAATTGAAGTCAAAAAATCTGTAACTGATGGGAATAAAGCCCAATGATTGGAAACCAAATATTTGGAAAAGGACCATATGAGAATTATTAGCTGGAATCATGGATGACATTAAGCCTTCAAGTGAGATGATCGCCATTGCTATATCCCCTTCAAAATCATCAGGGATTGTTGCTAATAGTTTGAAACCCCTAGTTCAAGAATTGGGAGTTGCGCCTGACACCACTAATTTGGCCAAACAAAAGCCCCAGCAACTGGGCATAGGTGGGTTGGCCATCCCAAACCTGTTCTAACCAATTGGAACTGCCCCTATGTGGGTGGCCCTGGGGAATATTTGTTGCTCATCAGGCTAAACTCTGTCACATCAATTAACACAAACGCATTTGAGTATTGGTGTAGGAATCCAGCTGTTTAGGTGCTCGCTGGTGCTAATGCCGCTGGATCCCACAAAAGTCTTAATGACTTTAATATAAATTTAATAATGAAAATTTGGGTTTTCATGAGTTTTTTATTAATAAAACGGGGTAAAATGAAAATTGATCCCCTTAATATTCAACTGATCAGTATATATACTGTTTCAAGGGTTGGAGGGAATCCAAGGATAGTTTCAGAAAAGCTTTGACGCTTTCTAAATTAGGAAATATGGTACACTTTTCTATCAGATTGCAGGAGTTGGAGGTACTCTTTTTGGTGGAATGACAGTTGGGATGGGGTTTTGGGGCAGAATGTACCCAAGTGGTAAGGTTTTGATTTACCTCAACCACTCACCATTAGATAAAGGATTTTCACCTTGGGGGACCTCCATTACACCTTTAAAAAGGGGGTCCCTGCATAGGTGCTTTGAAGGACTTGGTGATGGTGGGTGAGTACCTTCCACGGGTTGACCAAAAGCTCATTGTGAGGTCAGAGTTAATCAAATTATTCAATTTTATGATTGGCACCCATGCAGGTGTCAAAATGGTGTTACCCAAATTAATGGTGTTCCACCGAGAGTCAGCCAGGGTCTTTTGACCAATATCCTCAATATTTTCATTATTTCTATTATTATATTATTATTATTATTATTAAAAAGTATTTGAGTTGGGTCAAACTTGGGACAAATATACCACACCAAGAATTTTTTTAGCCAGTACAGGTTTCAAACTTGAAACCTGCACTAGGGTGGAAGCAGTTTTACCTGCCAGGCTAACCACCCTTTTATTATTATTATTATTACTATTATTATTATTATTATAAGTATTAATAGTATTATTATTATTCTTAATATTATTAGGGGGTGTGGCATAGTTGGGAGAGTGTCCTGCTATCACATGTCACATCATCAGTTCAAATCCCATCGTGGCAGAAATTGCATTAATTGCATTTATGTGCCAAGAGGATATCAATACATGTGGATTTGTGCACCATGCCTCGGTCTGACTAAGCGAATCAGTGAAGTTAGATTCTTGTAATCCTGGCCTATCAGAACTTGTGCAGGAAGGTTTTACCCCAGTACTTGAGTTTTGTCCTCCACTCCTATATTGTCGCTCCCTACTCCCTATCCTCTCTATTGGTGCAGTATATTTGTCCCAAGATCAGCCCACCTCAAATAAAACTATTATTATTATTATTATTATTATTATTGCTTTTCTTTCTCCTAAGCGTCACTTTATAGAGCAAAGGAAGATTCAAGTTGAACTCAAACATTCAATAATCAGTAAAAAAGGAAAAGATGCACAACTCCAATCAGAAGTCCTGGGTGAATATCACAAAGGGTGGTAATTTCACCAACATGTTGTTCACCAAGGCATCAAATGCTCCCACAAGGAGCTCATGGTTAGTCACACAAACCAGATCAAATGAAAGATGCAAATCCCTACTAAAGGTTTTTTTGAAAATGCTATATTAGCATATGCTTTACAATAATATCTGCCACTCACTCCCCTCCTCCCTGTTAAACATGGGGTTATAGTGAACTTTGGGGTTGAACATCTGGAGATCTTTTTGACGATAAATGAAAAGGAAAAATTTATTTTGAAAATTCCATCTTTATTAAGCAAGAATTCTATTGAGGATTTGTAGATAATGGCTTCACCACAGCAGAGCAGGCAGATGCCGTGGCAAAGGTCATCATTGAAGTGACCATCAAAGGTGTACCCCACTGTGTAAAGGTACTTTGCACCCACTGGAACAAGGAGAATGACCTCTTCATCTCCTTCAAGGATCTCCCAACTGATTTCCCTGAGACTTTGTCAAAGCAGAGCTAATAAAAGGCCTTGAGGATTATGGAAGAGTGAAGCAGTTTGAGCTGCAGCGCTTCCACCTCATGCCAGAACTCTGCAGTGGGAAGGCAATCATAGTTATTGACCCCAAGCCTGAAGTAGAAGCTGATCCCAACCTGATCCCACATGTTGCAAAGTTCATCTTGATGGAGGGACAAGCATCTGACCCCTTCAAAGTTACCCCAGAGAATGCTCCTCCCATCTTCCAGCACTGCCAGGTGCTTGGGCATTGGGCCCATGCATGTCCTGCTGTAGGCAAGCAGCAAAAGGAGGAGGACCCTGAGGAAATGAATGAAACAAATGAAAATTTTGGTAAACTTCAGGTGGCAACAACCCCATTTTTTGGGGGGAACATGGCATGAAACAGATTGTCAAACTGGTCACTGCCAAACAACGCAAAGCAGAGGATAAAGTGAAGAGATGAGCAGAGGCCAAAGTGAGGGCCAAAAAAGCTAAAAAAATGAATCAGATTCCAGAAACCAATAATGGAAATGAAAACTGTTTTGAGATCCTGAGAGAGAGACCCCAAGGAGTCAATGGAGGGGACAGCAAATGAGCAGATTCAGGCAGTGACACAGGGACAAATGCAGCCCATGGGAGCAGGAAATGAACTGGTGTCTGGTTCAGGCTGTAGTTTCACAACTCCAGTCACCTACCTGTAGTCTCAATGAAAAACTCTCAGAACAAGGGTTACAAAAAGTTTCAAGATGGTCCAGCTACTGATAGAGTGAGCATTGCCTCAGCTCAGCTCATCTGGCCAGAGCTCCCAAATGGGTACTTGAAGCTCAAATCACTTGAATCATGATAGAACTGGGTCAAATGGCCCAGAACTATCTGATTAAGGCAGATTGGGGCGGATTGGGAAAAATTTGATCACAATAGGGATGTTCAATATTGCAGGGCTGAAGGTCACCACATCCTGGGCCAAGAAAATTCAGCACCTGAAAAACCCTCTGGATGACATCCTGGTGATCTATAAGAGTCACTACCTGAGGGGGGATGAGCCGAGTGGACCCAGATGCTCCTCCAAAACTTCTCAACTTGGTCCACCCTCTGCGGGTTCATGATCAAACCAGGCAGGGGCATCACCATTACATCCTCGACTGATCACATAGAGGGGAGAGTCCTGGCCATCACAATCACCTGGCAGGGAAATCAGTACACCCCAATCAATACTTAAACCCCCAACATCCCCAGTGACTGCGCCAACTTCTTTAGAGGTGGCCAATTTACCACTACCAGAAAACAGTTTCCTCCTAGGGGATATGAACTGTTGGCTTACAATATCTACAGACAGATGGCCCCCAAACATTGATCATCCCTGCAATCACCAGGAACTTGCATCACTCATGGCCACATTGGGGGTCATTGATGCACACCCAAAGGATGTTCTAACCCTTGAGCACATGACGAGGCCACATGTCAGAGAGGGCGAGCTGCTCTCAATGATATGTATTGACCTAATCTGCATCCTGACGACCCTTAAGCATATGGTAGAAAATTTCGAGACAGTCAGTGTCACCCACTTGGACCATCAGCTGGTAAGGATTACCTTGAGGTCAAAGTTTCAGGCATAACTGCGCCCAAAATGGGAAAAAATTCACCCACAAACTGTGAGTAACGCCAACTTCGCCCACTGGTTAGCAGTAGAACCCTGTCCAGTGATGCGAGGGACCTCCTCAGTGAAGACCCAATACAGACCAGGGGACGCCTGAAAGCTGAAATGGTCGCCGCTAAAAACTGTACATCCTCCAGGAGGCATGTGGCTAAGGCATTGGGTCTTCAAAGGGCGATCAACCAACGATCACATCTTGAGAGGAATACCCAAAGCGTGCCACAGCACCAATTGGACGAGGTAAAGCTTCAGCTAACCCTTGAGATCCAAGGTTTCAGCAAGCAAGCACAGGAATGGCTCACATTACAGGCGGAAGCAAAACTGGTGGCCGAGGGTAAAATCATCCAGAATCTTCATGCGCCAGTTCACCACCAGAATCCTGGACCTGATGTGATGCTCTGGCCACGCAAGATGGTACCATAGCACGCTCCCCAGAGGCGCTAGCAGACATAACCCACAAATAATACATGAAATTATACTCTAACAAGGGCGCTTTACCTCAGGACATTGAGTTCTTCCTTTTGAGGGCGGAGCCACCCCCAACCCTGGACACATCAGCCCTCACAGCACCAATAACGAAGGAGGAGCTCAATGAAGTGATTAAGAGCCTTCCCCGGTGTAAGAGTCCAGGATCTGATGGGATTCTGTACAAACTGATCGTGACATTTCTAGACCTCCTCAGCCATATCCTCCTTGCCACACTCAACAGATGCTTGGATGAGACCAAGCTGATGCCTGGAAGGGATGAGGCTTGCTTTTTTTCCTTCACAAGAAAGGTGACACACATTCACTTGACAATTGGTGACCAATCTCACTGATTAATTCTGACACCAAACTGCTTTTGAAAATCCTGGAACGTTGTCTGGGTTTCACTGGGAGGAACGTGATCTTGACAAACCAACATGGATTTGTCCCCAGCAGGAGCATCTGGGACAACATCCACAAAGTTGCCAACATCACCCAGTCGAACTCTAGTGGAGCATAAGTATTCCTAGACCAAAAGAAAGCTTATGACAGGGTAGACTGGTCATACCTACACCGTTGCATGAAGAGAGCACACCTGCCATTAAAATTCATTGATTGGGCGATGAGGCAGATAACTATGACAAGCATGTCATTCCTAGGCCCCAGATTCCAGTCAGCCAAAATCTCACCTCAATGTGGGGTGAGACAAGGGGACCCGTTGAGCCTCCTGTTGTACAACCTGGCTTTCAACTCAGTGTTGCAGGTGGCAGAGGCAGAGTTGGAAGGCATCAGTGTGTGTGAGCAGCCACCGCTGAAAGCTCTGGCATACACCAATGATTCAGTCATAGTAATTGAAAGCTTGGATGACTTGGAGAAACTTGAGTCAATTATATAATAATACAAATCAGCTAGCAACGCACAAATTAACAAATTAAAAATGGAAATTTTACCTATGAGCAGCACAATGCTCATATAATCAACCTGTGGTGGCAAAACTTGAACCAGGGTTCACCAACTGGCCCCATTTAGTGCCACCCTGCATCCTGTCACCCCCACTCAGCTGGAAATGGTATCTGGGGTGGGTGACAACCAGGCCTTATATACCCGGTGCCATGGCTGTCCAAGAAAGACTGACGTCATGGTGAATAAGAAAAAGCAAAACAAAATAAATTATGAGTGTCGGCGCTACAGTTCTTTGGACTGGCACTGGGGTTTGCGGTGGCTTGAAGCTGGAAAAATTGGAAAGAGCGCCAAGGAGGAAACAGGAAAAATGGGTTAGAATACCAAATATTTTACTAAACTAAAAAGCTTCGATATTTATAGGGTGCATTGTGACTCAGTGCCTTTGGGATCATTGGGGCCTCATCTGATCAGGATCTTTACTGATCTTCCAGAATGGCCTCCTCATGGGTGTCCTTAATGGATAGCATCGCTCACCTAACTGAATGGGTGGAGTTGCCGCCCCACGTGACTCAGGAATAGGTGAGGATGATCCTGAAATAGATTTAGCTCAGGTAGATTTGAAGACTGATTCAGCATGGCCAGATTTGGAAGATGGGAATTTGATATGACATTTATCTCAAATCCTGATAAGGCCCCCTCAAGATCCTGTCAAAGGGGGGTATACGGCCGGAGGAACTGACCATGCACCCGATTTACAACAGTCCCTTGATTGATGTCAGCAATGGAGTACTCAGACTTCACCTTATGTATGACTTTGTAGGGTCCAGACCACAGTACGTCGAGCTTATTCTTTTAGCCTCCAAGTTGATGATGATAAAAAAGAATGAGGTCACCTAGTTGAAAATCTGGTAAGGAGGGTCATCTGAGATTTGATTGGGATGTCTCTCTTCCAGTGGTGGTGATAATGCTTTGAGTGGCTTGGGCTTGGAGCCTGACAATTTCCATCATCTAGAGCCCTCATAGTTAAATTGGAGTTCTTGAGGGTGGAGGCTTTGAGCAGGGGCTGGATTCTACTGGGTAGCTGAGGTGCCCGCCCATACAGGGCTTCAAATGGGAACATCTTGATGACACGGTGATAGCTTACCTGGTAGGCAATCAAGGCGCTGGGCAGATAATGATTCCATTGGGCAGGATCTGAGGTGGCCAACTTTCATAGAATGGAAACAAGAGTTCTGTTAGTGCGTTCTACCACCCTGTCAGTAGAAGGGTGGTAGGGGGCAGCAAAACTCTGGGTGGTACCAAATAGCGAAGTTAGTTCCTGTACTACCTGGGAGGTGAAGTTCAAGCCATTGTCCAAAAGCAAGGTCTGGGGGCACCCGTGCTGGGTGAAAATGGAATAAACAAGAAATAGGGCAGTAGCCTTAGCGGTGGCAGCAGGGACTGAGATCACCTCAACCCACTTAGTTAAGTGGTCTATGGCTAGAATAATATACTTGTGACCATGCAGCCCAGTGGGAAGGGGACCCACACGTCAATACTAACGACATTGAAAGGTTTGGTTGGGGCAACAACTGAGTGCTGATATTGAGGGTTGGCCTAGTCTTGGGATCAGTAGGTCATACAAGCTTCTAAAACCTCTTGGATGGTTTCTACCATTCAGTCCCAGTAGCAGCGTGACTTCATCCATTCATGGGTCTTCTTGACCGCACCATATCCAAAAGTAGAATGGCCTTCCAGGATGACGTCAGTTTGAGAGGAAGGTCAGATGTAGGGAAGCCACTTCTTACTGACCCTGTTGTAGAGTAGCTCATCCTTGATTTGAGTGTCTTGAGTCATTTGGCGGAGTTTGGCCTGAACCTTGGGGGTTTCCAGTTCCCATCGTTTGGGCTGTCCTATCAGGTAATAGAGCTGATCTTCCTCTGGGGTCAGGACCGCTAAGACCAGCATACTGGGGAGGCCTTCAGCATTCTGGTGTATAGCGCCTGTGCGGTGGACAATGGTGAAGTTGTAGCTTTGAAGTTGTAGGGCCCACCTGGCTAACCGACCATCAGGGTCTTTCATTTGTTGCAGCCACCAGAGGGAAGAATGATCTGTAATAATAGTAAAATGTGTATCGTAGAGGTAGGGCCAAAAATGTATGATGGTTAAGAGAATGGCTAGACAATCCCTCTTGGTGACACTGTAGTTCCGCTCATCCTTACTTAGCATCTTACTAAAATAAGCCACAGGATGAATGACCTGGTCCTCATCGTGCTGAGCCAGGATAGCCCCGATGGCGACGTTGCTTGCATCTGTAAACAGCAAGAAAGGTTGGTTGAAGCGGGGATGAACTAGAACAGGTTTAGTACATAAGGCCATACGTAAAGCGTTGAAGGCCTGTTCCTGCTCAGGTCGCCACTCGAATGGTACGTTCTTTTGTAGGAGGTAATACAATGGCTCAGCTAGGTTGGCAAACCGCGGGATGAATTGATGGTAATAGCCCACCATACCTAGAAAGACTTGAATATATCGTAAGATTTGGGGGTGCAACATCTTTTCTATGGTGTTGACTTTGTTGGGTATAGGTTGGATGCCACTTTTGGAGACCTTGTGTCCTAGAAATTCTAGCTCAAGATGGAAAAAGGAGCACTATGAGAGCTTGAGCTTAAGGCAAATCTCTTTCTGCTAAGCATCACTTTTTGAAAATCAATTCAGCCTGAAATTTAGCTCCACTAAAGAGATTTACGAAAACTATTAGCAAATATGGCGGGAAACCCCGCAAAAGAACCCGCAGGCTATGCCAAACGAGCCAGCACCACCACCAAACGAAGCAACCCTCGGTTACCCACCTCAGGGTCAACCAGAATCACCCGCTCTCAAGCAGCAGCCGAGAAAGCAGGCACCACCCCCCAACCTGGAGCTACTCCAACTAGCGCCAGTTCACCTGATCGCACTTCTGCAACCTGCACGCCTAGCAGCTCTGTGTGCGCTGCCTCCCACCAACCCGCTGGGCCCCCTCCAACCAAGGAGGCCATCACCCACGCTGTTTTAATGGCGTCTGCTCAGTTGAATGCAACTCAGCCCATCCAGACATTCACCTCCCCCATTGTGTCAGCTAATTCAGCCCCATCTATTATTGCTGACACCGTGTTTCCGGCTCCCTCCATGAGGGGTGATACCCAGCTACCTGGCCCCCAAATCCTCAGATGTAAGGTTGGATTAGCCGCACATTCTGGTTCACTAAGCACCAAATTGGGACAATCTACTCTTCCCAATGAGGATTCAAATGGTTCGGATTTTGGAACTTCACACCAGTTCCAATCTCACCCGTCCCATTTAAACCCCATAATCGGCACTTCTCAAGTCGGCACTTTATCTCAATATGCTGAAAACGACCAATTCACCAATCAGCCAATGAGTTTTGCCCACAAAATCACAGCAAATACTCGGGCTGAATTTACCCAAATAGATTAGATGGTGATGAAACATCGCCCTCCTCCCAATTGGCTGGAGTTAATTCCAATCTGGATGGGACTCCCCAATTTAGCGAGGCCCAACAATCACCTGGCCCCCAAACCCTCGGATGTAAGGTTGGATTAGCCGCACATTCTGGTTCACTAAGCACCAAATTGGGACAATCTACTCTTCCCAATGGGGATTTAAATGGTTCAGATTTTGGAACTTCACACCAGTTCCAATCTCACCCGTCCCATTTAAACCCCATAATCAGCACTTCTCAAGTCGGCACTTTATCTCAATATGCTGAAAACGACCAATTCACCAATCAGCCAGTGAGTTTTGCCCACGAAATCACAGCAAATACTCGGGCTGAATTTACCCAAATAGATTGGGATGGTGATGAAACATCTCCCCCTCCCGACTGGCTGGAGTTAATTCCAATCTGGATGGGCCTCCCCAATTTAGCGAGGCCCAACAAACCGCCCCTCAATTTAATATGACGCCAGCAACTGCTGTAACATTCCAGAAACAAGGGAACTCCGCAAACTTGTCCAAACCACCAGCTCACACTCAACCTGCAATTGCAGCCCAAAGCAAACACAAACGTACCAAAGGAGCCACTGGGGCGTGGCAAAAACCTCTGGCACCAACGCTACCCAAAGCTGATCCCCGGTAAGTGGCGTTTATTGCTGATGTTAAGAAGAAATGGGCCGAAACTAGAGCGCAAAAAGCTCTACCTCGCTCAACCCTCTCCCACGCAATTCGCCTTTATTATGGGAATAACCCTGTTGAATTCTATACAGAGGATTACTTCTCATACTTTGCAGCGATTGCGGAGAAATTCCCTATTAACACCACTATCCATGAATCAGTGGAGGGCCACTACATCGATGTGGGCTTCACTGAAGCTGCCCTTGCTGACCATGCTGCCACCCTCCAGGTCATTATTCCACGCGGATCTCTTCGCATCTCCCGCACACGCTCTCACCTGGAGAAAATTTCATGGGTTACTTTTTCCAACCTACCAACGACTGTTGATCCTGAGTCTCTTAAACTGGCACTCCATCGTGGTTTAATGGAGTTTGGGTCTGTTCTTTCAGTGGACTTTAGCGTCCCCTCTTACTATGCTCCCACTCAAAGAGCTCGCACTGCTAGGGCGTCGTTCATCCCCTCCCCCACTGTATCCCGCAACATTGAGGTTATTCCTCGTGTAGCGGTAGTTGGGGCATGCCCTGAGATCTTCTTTGTCGACCCTGATCAGGCGCGCCCCCGGTGTTCATGGTGTAACGCCCTTGGACACTTGTATAGTGGCTGCACAGCTCGAAAACAAGCCCTCTTAGCCACCACCCAGGGTCCTAAACCAGGCCAAAAACGATCCCACGTGGCTGCAGCAGCAATTCCACAACCCACACAATGGGTTCCCGTTCAAGACCTGTCCCTTGAGGCCTTACGCCTAGCAGTTGAAACAGCTAACCCCACTATTGGTATGGGATACCTTCGCGCTCATGCCCCCCTTCCAATGGGCACCCCCTCCAATCTCCCAGAGTCAACTCCCTCTCTCACCAAGCGCAAGGCATCTCCCACAGGGTGCCCCTCGTCAGCCACCCCCACTCAGGGCTCCGCGGCACCCCCACCAACCTCCACCAGCGATTTATCGCATCAACCCTCAGCTCCCAATGGAGCTATGCCCACCAGCATGGACTGGCAACTCGCGGCCTGCGGTAGAAGTGCCACCTCAAAGAGTCCTACCCCAACCCCACAGTCCATTTCGCGCGGATCCTTTGCAGTGTTGGAGGAAGTGAATATGGACTCAGACTCATCAAATGGGGACACCGCGGAGGTCACCATTGAGAACCCTCAGGTCCTTCCCCTGCAACGGAGCGGGGGCAGCATCCTATGATGGCTTACTGAGTCCTCCGCCCCCCACCCTCTCCTTCCCCTCAGAACCCTCGACGCTCCTCACGGATTGCAGCTAATAGTCAAGCTAAAGGACTCAAAACTAGCCGCCTCACAGCAGCAGGTTTAAGCGCTGGCAACCCCCCAGGACATGGAGGGGAACAGCTATGAGTCCCCATGGCAGCACCCTGGCCCTGCAATCCATCAACGCAAATGGGTTGCGGGACTTTAAGCGGAGAGCCCGCCTCCTCCGAAACTTCAGGTCAGCACAAATTGACATCGCTGCTGTCCAGGAGCCCCATATCCTCCCCCACGAACAATCTGCATGGAATGAACAGTTTGGAGGCAACTCCTTCTGGACAAACCATGCCGCCCTTATTGTTTTGAATCCCCGGGTTAAAATCCATTCTTTTTCACCATATCTAGGTGGCCGCCTCATACTGGCCAAACTCACCACTCCTGACTTCTCCTTCTCTGCTGCAAGCATCTACCTGCCTAATGCAGGTCAGGAGCAAAATCGGCTCTTGGAAGAGCTCCTCCAACTCAATCTCCCACGGAATACAGTACTCTTAGGAGATTTCAACACAACCATAAGTCGCGTCCGTGACTCTTACCCCCTGCAGCAAAGGAACGCCCTGGATCAAGTCGCCTCCAGGATTTCCTTCGCCTGAGTGGCTTTATAGATGCGCTTCCACCCTCCGCGTCTGGCCTAGGTTGCATGACTAGGATCCAGTATGATGGAGGAGCTTTCCAGTCAGCGTCACACATAGATATGGCACTGATTGGGCCCCTACTAATTGGCCGCGTCTCCTCTCCCATCTCTCGTGACAACCATCTGAGTGATCACAGGTCACTCACCGTTGTCCTCACCACCACACTTAGACCGTCGCGTAGGTTCTGGCCTAGGGTTGCCCCAGCTCTTCTCAACAACCCCTTCACTAAGGAGAAGCTGTCTATGACCATCCAGGAGACTCTCACCTCCCCCCACCCCACCTGCTTGACCACAAGGCTAAATGGGCGGTGACCAAGGAGGGCATCACCCGCGTTGCTTACAACTGTGCCAAAGCCCAGATGACTGCAGCTCGCGCCAGAGTCAAAAGGGCGGAAGCCAGAATCAGACATCTAGAGCGAAACTGCCAGCCTTCGCCCTCTCCCAGATGGTTGGAAGACTGGGAAGCAGCGCAGGAAGCACTCCTCTTGGAGCTCACACTGAAGGAAGAACGGGCAGCAAACTTTACAACATCTCGTTACTATGCTCAATGGGAACGCCCCACCCGCTTCTTCTTTCAGAAACAGAAAGCCCGGTCAACAGCGCAGGATATTACTGCACTGAAGATTGGCACTACAACCACTTCAGACAAGGAGGAATTCACGCAGGAACTACACCGCTTCTACTCCAGCCTCTTCCATGCCACCCAGGTGGACCCATCGGACATCCAAGACTTCCTGTGGCGGGCTCCAGAGCCGCCCATTGACCCACGGGCTGATGAGGCTCTACTGGCGCCTATTTCCATCCAGGAGGTGATGGAAACCCTTCTGAAATCCCCACGGCTTAAAGCCCCAGGCCCAGACGGAATACCCTTTGAGGTGTACCTTCTGGAACCTGCAGTGATAGCCAGAACCCTCCGCGACCTCTTCGCTGCACTCTTGGTGAATGGCGAGGTCCTCCCCGACTCCAGAGGCTCAATCACGACCCTCATTCACAAGAAGTCAGACCGTGAGAACCTGGCGAACTGGCGCCCCATAGCGTTGAACAACACAGACCACAAGCTCTTCACGAAGCTTCTGGCCAACCGCATCACCAAATGGGTGTCACCTCGCCTCTCCCCATCCCAGTACGGTTTTATTCCGGGGAGGTCGTTATGGGACAACTATAATGACCTCCACGTGACTTTGACTGCTAACTCTCGTAAGGTGAATGGCTTTGTGGCTCTCCTGGATATGGAGAAAGCATATGATCGGGTAGCCTGGAAGTATATTGATGCTTACCTGGCCCGCTTCCATCTCCCACCCGCAGCTAGGCGCTGGATATCAGCGCTCTATGACCAGCTCCACACCAGAGTCCTGGCGCCAATGGGTTTTACAGTGGCAGTACCAGTTGGACAAGGTCTCCGGCAAGGGGACCCCCTGAGCCCTATCCTTTTTAACATCACCCTTGACCCCCTCTTGGCCTCCTTACAGGACAAGCTAACAGGAATTCTGGTCCCAGGTAAAGCCCCCACATGCACCATGGCATTTGCAGATGACACTGCCATTGCATTTGGCTGCCCTGGGGATGTTGCCCTCGCTGCTGTGACCATTGAGAGGTACACCAAGGCGTCCAACGCCATGGTCAACACCTCCAAGACAACAGTTGTGCAGGTCGGCTCCCCCACCTTCTCCCCACCATTTGGTATTGAACCTGAGCGCGGTACCTTCCGTCACCTGGGCGTTCTCACCAACCAACAAGGAGTTGCGCTAAAAGACAATGAGGACTTGCTTCTTGCAGCAGTTAACTCCAGGATTGCCAGCTGGAACCGGCGGCACATCACCCCCAGGGTCGAGCTCTGATGGCCAATGTGTTCCTTCTCTCCAAAGTCTGATTCCTAGCGCACGTCTGCCCATTCACAGATGCCTTTTATACGCGGCTCAATGTACTCCTCCGCTGTTGGATCTGGGGCTCAAACCATCCACCAAAGGCCCTCTCAACCATTTCCCGACCCTGCAATGAAGGGGGCCTAGGGCTTCTGAACACGCGATCCCACGCCACCACAATCTTCCTGAAGTTCCTATGGCCGATTGTCTGCTGGGACGCGACCCCCATGCCCCAATGGGCGCCCGCCCTCCGCCAGTCAGTGTCAGCAGCTCTGGGTCTTCCTAGAGCATCTCTGACCTCATTAGGGGAGTGGCTCACAAACCACCCAGGCCATCGCCTAAAACCATCCTCTTCCCCCTACTGGAACCAGGCTCTCCTTGCCCTGAAACGAGTAGGCGCGCGGATCCACCATGCCTTCCCATACAGAAGGGAAGGCCCTGGCCTCAGCCCACGTCGCCATGCAATTGTGCACAATGGACAAGTTGTCACAACTCGCCTCAACCCCCAAGATCGTCCTCCCATCCGCCCAAGACTCCTTGAGCTCCTCCCTCCCTCCGTGAGATTTGACCTTAAGGAATTGTGGAAGGACGTCTATCACCCCATCCTGTCAGCAAAGGTGTCCAACACCTTATGGAGGGTGCTCCACTGTTCATACAGGACAGGGGACCGGACTGGCCCTACCTTCCAGCACCAAAGCTGCCCCCGCTGTGTGGAGCCTATTGACTCCCACCTCCATCGTTTTTTCACCTGTCCAGGTGTCGCCGCATTTTGGCCAAAGGCCCGCGCGCTCCTCCATGCTCAGCCCTGGTCTGGACACCCTGTGCAAGACCTCATGTTTGAGCAGACATTGCCTGTTGCCACCGACCCCTCCGTGTCCTCGCCTATGCCACAGCCATCTGGACCATCCATAACTCCTTCCTTCGTGCTGCCTTTGACCAGCAGGTGTGGACCCTTCCACACATGATCACCCACTTTCAGGTACACTTTGAGATGGCCCTGAAGGTCTGCACTATGTCGCCAACCCTCCCCCGCTCAGTTGTCACTGCAGCACGGCTCTGGCGCGCAAACCCCCTCCCTTTCTCGATGCCTCCTCCCTCCCCTTCCCTCGCCTCAGGCTCTTAGGAGCCCAGGCGTAATTCAATAAACATCGATGAATCCCCCTTGGGTTGGGACCATCTAGTACTAAAAAAAAAGAGAGCTTGAGCTTGATGGAGGCCTTCCTGAGCCGCTCAAAGACTTCCTTGAGATGTTCTACATGTCCTTTAAAGGTTAGCGAAAAACGGTGATGTCATCCAGGTAGATGAGGACACAGGAGAGCCTAAGTCCCCAAGGATCCCATCCATGGCACGCTGGAACGTGACTGGGGCATTGCAGAGGCCTTGGGGCATCTGGGTGGGCTCAAACAGCCCCTTGTGGGTGATTAGAGCACACTTGGCTTGGTCTTCGGGGGTGAGATTGACCTGCCAATACCTGCTGGCGAGGTCCATGGCTCAGAAGTACTGGGAACCTGCAAGCAGATGGAGAGAATCGTCAATCTGGGGCAGAGGATAGCTGTCCTTCTTGGTGATGTGGTTGAGTTGTCAATAATCCATCACCACCTGGTGCTTACCATCCTTCTTTTGGACCAGCAGAAGAGGGAGGACCAAGGACTACGTGAAGGGACCAAGAGCCCAGCGTCAAGCAGCTATTTGAGTTCTACCATGACCTGGGCCTCTGCAACCTTGCTCTTTTGGTAAGGCTGGGACCAAAAATGGAGGGGCGTCCCTGGTTTCTACATGGTGGAGGACTCCGTTCATCCTTCCAAAATCGTAGGTCAAAGTAGAGAATAGGTCTGAGTATTCCTCCAGGAGCTCCTGGACTTTAAGTCACTGTTCATCAGAGAGGTCCTTCCATATATTAGCATAACTAAATTAACTGAGGGTGGTGACTCCAAGCCAAAGTCCCTTAAGTCTCCAAAGCTTCTAACGTCAGCAACAGCCCCAATTGGTAACAGACGGACATAAGTGGTGGGTTGGTTTGGACCTACAACTTTTGGTTTGTCAGTCAGGTTAGCTAGTAACACTGATATAGATCCGGCATATGCTGGATCAAGGATCTCAGGGCAGGTCAGCACTTCCTTGGGAGATGGATTATCTAGGCCTTGGACCTCCAGTAAATACCCTGAGGGAATTTTGATGTGGACCCGGGTGTTGACGATGACTTGGGATTTTGGGGGTATGGTAGTCGCCCAGGGCAAGTAGATTGGCATCCCCTCTAATCCTTCAACAGCAGGAGGGGGTAGTCAGACTCAAGAGCCCCGGATGTGATACTTGAGCTGATTGATTTGTCCTTTGGCCTCTGATAGGCAGGCTCTAGCCTTGACCTCAGTCCTAGAGTCATGAGCAGTCAAAAACCAGAGGGACTCAATGCCCTAGAAGGGGAGAGGAAACCACCATCGTAGTGGAGAACTGCCATTTAGTCTTGAAGGAACTGTGTCCCGAGGAGCAGATCATAGCTAGGGTTGTCCAGAGCAATGGCAGTTGTATCTAAAGCGAGATTTCTGAACTGAATCGTTAGAGAGAAATAGGCCCTTATGGATTGGGTGCACTGGGGGCCAGCCGTTCTATACTCCATGTAGTGCGGCATATTGTGAGCGACCTTGATGCATTTCATCAGCTTGGAAGAGATGACGTTCATGGGGGAGCCACTATTGACTATGGCGTAAACTGGAATCATGTGGACCTGGATGGCGACTCAGGTAACTAAACTTCCAAAATGGGGCAGTAATGTAAGGAACATGGGGGAGTCATCAGAAGAAGAGTAAGCAGTATTAATGTCTTTATTGTCATCAGATACTGTGACTACTTCCTCAGAAATGATGGCTTCTGGCTAATGCATGGGGGATACTTGAGGCTGGGCAGGGATGTCAGCATGAAGCGCCTCATCCTTCATGCTGACGACCCTTTTACCGCCTCCTCAGCAAGACGTTCCAACAGTCTTAGAGCTATGTTTAAAGCCATTTCAATAAGTGCATCGAGGATGGGGGGCTTTCTGGTACTTGACTACATGAACCTAGGGTGATTAGAGGGTCCAGTAGATGTGGCCTTAAAGTGTAGGATCGAGGCAGGGATCCCGTTGAGGGCCTCCTTAATCTCCCTGATACAGGCAAACCTGTTCTTCTGCCCGATTATGTGCATTTGGACCTCAAGATAGGACCCCAAGGCAGAGATGATAACGGTGATGGCGTCATCCAGAGTGATATGGTTCATCGTGACCAGAGGTTGGGCCTGAGCGTAGAACCAGTTGGTAAACTCCATAGGGTTTTCTCTTTGTTCAGTCAAATGCCCATGAACGCTTGCTTCTGGTTGGCCAGGGTTTGGTTGCTGCCAAACTCTTAGATCAGGGTGGTGTGGACCTGTTCCCAGGTGTTACACTCCTTCAAATGGGGAGTCATGATTTCCCGGGCAGGCTGTCTAGACAGGAGTGGATATGCTTCACCTTTTGTCAATTAGTGGCCTCCTCCATAGAACTTTCATAGGCATATAGGAAGGAGGCGATACTTTCCCATCTGGGGGTGAACCTTTCCTTAAAACTAGGTTTAAAGTTAGCTACAGTGGGAGTGGAAAGGGTGTTGACGCCTGGGATAGGGGTCAGCTCCAAGATCTCCATTTCCGCATAATCTCAAGGAACCCACTGTTCTAACCGCCTCCACAAGCCATCTAAGTCCTCTTGGATGTAGTCCCGATTCTGGCTGAGGGTGGACGCAGAAGCCTTTTGGGCAACCTGCTCCTTTAAGTATTGAATCTCGACGTTCTGTAGATGGAGCTGGTTTTTGATGGTGGTCAACCGGGTTTTGAGCCCATGACAAGTTGTCTCAAGCTGGGAGATATAAGCGTCAGTAAGCTTTGTGAAGGTGCTGAGGTTATCCATCTCATCTGACAACGCTTCGATGGAGACCCTGGGGTTGAGGGGGACACCATCTGATCGGAGCTTGCACCCCAATGCCACCTTTTTGGATTTGATCCCATAAGGCGGCCAGGGCGGTCATTATATCCCTTCTCCAGGGGTCTTTGGGTTCGCCCAAGTTTGGGGGGCCTGGAGGCCTTTAGGCCCACATGGTCCCTCAGTCCAGCTGGCCCTTGATGCCCCTCGGGACCTTCTGGCCCAGCACCCATGGGGGTAGTCATGAGAGGCCAGCTCTTGGTAGTGCTGCTGTAGGGATCATACCAGTTCTTCAACTTGTTGTAGATGCTGGGTCCATTTCACTGCGAATAGCTGAGCGTTTTGGCGAAATTGCTCCTTGAGGTAGCTGGAGATTCTGCTATCCAGTACTACAATCTGATTGCGGATCTCATTAATGAATCACCATTATCAAGAATAGCTTTGCAATTGTCATGCACGAAGGAGGAGGTGGCGTCATAAAAGTTGATAATGTAGGAATGTAGATTCTGGGTGAGCCCTAGTTGCTGGGAGACCTCCTGATGGTGTAATCTGACTAACTGGAGGAGGTGATGGATGGCGGGGTGGACAAAGTTATGAAGGTAGCGGTCAGGACCCAGGGTAAGCTCCCCAGCTGGCAATACGGCCAAGGCGTAGAGGTCCTGCATTGTGGAAGGTATGGAGGAGGCATGGGAGTGGCTGGAGTGGGTGCCCTCAGAGTAGATGCCATCTATTAATTGTTGAACGACATCATTGGTATGCTCATACTGGAGTTGGTATTGGCCCCCATCTAAGGAGGGCGGCGAGAGTTGAAAAGCAGCGCGAAATCCTAGCCTTTCCAGCTGTGAAGGCAGCGTTGCATACCGTGAGGTACTAACCCATTACATAACGCTCCTCAATTGACCAGTCATTTGGTCATCAGGGCTGCTATTGGTTTCCATTTTAGTGATAGACGTTTTCACTTAGGTCAGCTTGGAGCCCCCTGTAGTGAGCACCACTTCTGTCAGCACTACAGTTCTTCAGACTGGCGCCAGGGTTTGCAGTGGCTTAAATCTGGAAAAGTGGAAAGAGCGCCAAGGAGGAAACGGGAAAAATGGGTTAAAATACTGAATATTTTATTAAAAAAAAGCTTTGATATTTATAGGGTGCATTGGGACTTGGTGCCTTTGGGATCATTGGGGCCTCATCTGATCAGGATCTTTACTGATCTTCCAGAATGGCCTCCTTGTGGGCATTCTTAATGGATAGCGTCGCTCACCTGACTGAATGGGTGGAGTTGCTGCAACATGTGACTCAGGAATAGGTGAGAATGATCCTGAAATAGATTTAGCTTGGGTAGGTCATTGACCACTTTGGCACGGCCAGATTTGTAAGATGGGAATTTGATACAATTTTTATATCGAACCCTGATGATGAGTTTCAAAAAATGCATTTAGAAAGTTTGGAAGTCAGATGCATCTCAAAAGCAACGAATCAGGAGCTGGCCACTGATATTAACAATGATATTATTGAAGCATCAGCTAACCCAAATTTGAATGCAAAATCAGTTTTTGATAAGCAGGTAAGCACTGCAATTAATTGCAGGTTTCAGAATTCACCCCAAAATGACAGAATCAGCAATGAAGCAACTGGCCAAATTAAAAACAAACTAAGCAATTTAATGCACAATTCTGAAGTCTCAGAATTTAATATAATCAATTTAAATCATTTAATTACACCAATTAATGATAGAGACCTTAAATACAGGTCTCAGATCTGTGCTGAGAATGAAATAATCAGTGACAATCAACCAGACACCCTAACAAAGCCAATTTAGAAATTTAATGCAAAATTTTGAGAACTTAAATTTAATTTATTTAATTTAAATAATTTAAGACTTAATTTTGACAATCAAGACCTTAATTATAGGTCTCAGAACTTCGCTGAATATGACATAGTTGGCAGTGAATTGAGAAGATGACCTGACAAAATCAACTCTAACAATTTAATGCAAAATTCTGAAGTCTCAGAACATAATTTAAGCAATTTAAGTAATTTATTTGCACCAATCAATGATTGAAACCTTAATTGCAGGTCTCAGATCAACGCCGTGAATGACATAACCAGTGACAAATCAATTTTCCACCCAAATTCATTTAATTTAATTAATTTATTGTGAAAATCAAAAGAAATTGAGGCGAACCAATTGTCAGGTGAACAGCAAGTAAGAATTAGACTGGCCTGCCAGCCTGGATGCCAAGGCACCCAAATGGCAAACCAGAATGCCAGAGGCACTGCTGCTGGTATGACAAATATGGAACTGGAAGGGAGCTTAATTTTCAACATATAAAAATGGGGTTTTGGGGGAGGTTGTTTTATTGGAAAATTTAAGAAAGGAGAATTGAACAACAATTTTCTCAGTGCGATGTGCCTGATTAAATAGTTGTCAATTTTGAGGGAAAACAAGCTGGGATTGGGTACCACAAATTTGACCTAAGCGGCGAATTAATCAGGAATGGGCAGGTTAGTTCCCTGGGAACTGACATCACAAAATTTTAAGGACTGAGTCACTGTTGGTTTGACCTCAAACATCCAAACTAATGCTCAGCTACGTTTCTGACAGTTGGTGCAATGGCATTTGGGCCAATGAGTGACAGGAATCCCCCAAGACCACTCCACATATGGGTGAACCCATTTGGTTAGAAACAGGTTCAGGACGCCCAACCTGCCCATGCTTGGTCGCTGGGCCATTCATTTGGTCAGTGGCATTGCATCAGGCGCAATGCCCAATTTTCCAACAGGAATCTTTGAAACCTCATTGATGGTGTCCGATGCTATTACCTGCCCATTGGGGTGCTGCTGGTGGATTTGGGAGGGGGGAGATTTTTTTTTCAATTGACATGTTAACCAAATTGCAACTGTCAGGCATTCCAACTGATAGATTGGTCTTCATACCTTTTTGACCATTTGAATGCAAGCATTGGGCTAATTGCCACTCAAATTAGTTGCAATCAATTTTATTTTGGCAATCTTGATGCAGATTTCACTGATTCCTCATAAAAGTTCTGCCAATGAGAGTGTGGGTACCATTAGTGGGATCTGAAGCGGAAGGGCTGTTACCCAGCGCTCATCTACCATGTGAGCGAGATTGCCCTGAGTAACAAGGGGTATGATCATCCTCTTTGGTACCTTCTTGCTCAGGAATGGAAAAATAGTCCAATTGACACCCAGAGGACGTTCCCCAGGACTTACACCAATGCAACAATTAAAAATAAAATTAAATCAAAATAAAAGTAATTTATTTGGTGAAACGCATACAATTTGCCAGCGCTTAAGGACTATCCCTATCACCCACCAAGATCCACAAAAAACAAAAAACTGGGCAGAATCCAGGCCCTGTTTGGGGTGGCGCCTTCAGACGTCCAAGTGAATCACCTGGGCATCACCCTGAACCCCAACGGGCCAGACCTGCCTGGGATTGAGAATGGGCTCACTCAGAAGCTTGCATCCCATATCGCCTCCCTCAGAGGGTGGCAAATGAGACTCATGGGGCTAGTCACAGTCACAAATTCCCTCCTGCTTCTGATCCTCTGGTTCTCAGCTGCAATCATTCCCTTCTCCTCAGAATTCCATGACCGCATCAGGGCCTTACTGCAGTCATGGTTGTGGGAAGGCAGAAGAGCAAAACAAATACAAATAGGCTTGCTCCACGGACTAAGAATGGAAGGAGACCTAGGCCTCACCAACTACGTCACCCAATCTGATAAAATATTTGGTAAGTGGATAGTTAGAGTGACAAGCCCAACACCCAAACCAACCCCTGGTCACATGCCACATGCATCAACCTGGCCAGGGACCTCAATTTAGCCAACCCCACAGCACAGAACACCCTCCTGTCCTACCTGGCAGCTAATATGAATGCCCACAGCCCACACCAGTCCTCAAGCTTCTCTTGCGCAGCACTGAAGACCATCCGTCAAGATGCATGGCTGTTCCCTCTCAGCATCATGAGGGGGCAATGCAGTCAAGGGTTTTCAAATCAAACCTACGCTCAGGAATGCAGGGGTGCATGAGTCTCAGTGGTGGAACACCCCCACCAAGAACACATACCCTAGCCCATATTGATTTCCTGGACCATAATGATTAGCCATACAATAAAAAACTCAATTTTTTTTGGAAATTTGTGACCCATGATTTACTTCACCCAAAAATTAGGGCACACGTCTGGCAATGCTTACACAGGGCCTACCGAACAGCTGACTGGTTCAATTCAACCCAGGAATACTGTAAAGTATGCGGCGCAAAGACACCCTGCTGCACAGGTTGAAAGAGTGCCCAGCAGCCCAACTTGTATGAAAACTAGCGTGGTCACTGATGGCACCCAACTGCATACCCACCGAACTCTGTCCAATTGCAAATTTCTTGGCACTTAATATTGAATCACCTATCCCAGAATTGATCCAAGCAGTTGTTTTTGCATTATCCCTATGGACAATTCACATGACTATCTCAAGGTAATCCAAAATTCAGCCCCAAATTCTGTTGAGATCAGCAATCAATTTAACAAAAACATAATCAAATCATTCAATGTTTGGTTGTTTAGGGAAGTGATTCCATGTTGACTTTTGAGGATAGTGCAGAGCTGGCTTCCACTCCCCTTCTTAACTGTTGACATGGAAATGCAAACCTGTCTCAACATCAGTGAAAGCTCTCTGAGCAACTCAAGTGAACCCCTTCCAACACTGCCAGGTTCCATGGGAACACTAGCCACAATGTTCTCCCCAGTACTCAGGTTTAGGTCGTGGCCACCATATTTCATTTCCCCTCTCTCTTCAGTGTGGCATATTTTTCCCAAGGTCAGCCCACCTCAAATAAAATATTATACTATACTATACTATACTATACTATACTATACTATACTATACTATACTATACTATACTATACTATACTATACTATACTATACTATACTATACTATACTACTATACTATACTATACTATACTATACTACTATACTATACTATACTATACTATACTATACTATACTATACTATACTATACTATACTATACTATACTATACTATACTATACTATACTATACTATACTATACTATACTATACTATACTATACTATACTATACTATACTATACTATACTATACTATACTATACTATACTATACTATACTATACTATACTATACTATACTATACTATACTATACTATACTACTATACTATATACTATACTACTATACTATACTATGCTATACTATACTACTATACTATACTATACTATACTATACTATACTATACTATACTATACTATACTATACTATACTATACTATACTATACTATACTATACTATACTATACTATACTATACTATACTATACTATACTATACTATACTATACTATACTATACTATACTATACTATACTATACTATACTATACTATACTATATTATGTTATATTACATTATATTATATCATATTATATTATATTATATTATATTATATTATATTATATTATATTATATTATATTATATTATAGATGCAGCTCCACCTAGATAGTGATTCTCTATTAAATATATACACAACTTGTCCTTTTTGATAATTTTTTTATGCTGGCCATAACCTTTATGCTAACCTGGGAAGAACACCCTTTTGCAAACTAAAAAGGGTCTCAACTCTCAGAGAAAGTGCTTTAAGGAAGATAAAATACTTAGGACATACCAAGGAAGGATAATATATTGCTATTGCCCACAGCCAAAACCTAAAAGAAAACAGGTATATTAAGCAGCACCCTGATAAAGATTATGAAAATTTATAATGGGAGACAAATGGTCATTAAGAGCACCCAATTGTTGAGCTAGTGAAAGCATATGTATGGCTAACAGGTTCCCTTTAGTATGCAACAAATGAATTTGGCAAAAGAAGACAGGTTGCAGAACATATAGATGAAACTAAATAAGAGAGAAATATCCTGCTTTGTGCAATAAGGATGCAATCAGTTATGAATTCATATAAAATAGTGGAAAGAATGCTGGTTGACAAAAGTGTAATTTATCCTGTTGACAAGTACTAGAGAAAAGCCAAAGCCTGTGCCAACTCACTATCATCATAGATGTTGAATCCTGTTATTCAATAAAAAAAATAAATTTAAATTTTTAACTTTTAGTTTATTTATATGAAGGATTGAGAAAATGAAGTTAGAAAATCTAAACTGGTTCCTGTATTATATGTGCTGGAGAATGCTAGGCACTCTCATGGTTTCAAAAGCTTAAAAAATTGCCTTGGTTCAAAGCCTGAGCTTAAGTTGGTACTAACACGGTTTTGAACCTTAAAGATTCTGACCTTTGGCCTACTTAGATATGAACTCCAAATCCCAACTACCAGCCTTAAATGTATTATCAAAATTATTATCCATATTGTATTTCCAAACGGAACTATCTCAAATTTGATTAAATCTCATTCCTAAAAATTTGGAACTTCTTCACCATACTCTTATTGGTAGCCCTAAAGGTAAAGACCATATGGCGGTCAGATAGACCTTGACTATTACAATATGTATAGCTCTTTAATAATGAGCCTTATAAGCAACATCTCAACTCATTTACCAATGGGCCAAACAAATATAATAACTGTAATTAGCTTAACCAAGTAAAATTAAGATGGAACTATAACTTTAATTACAGCAAGTAATTTTATAACTTTTTAGTAGCACCCTATCATAAAATAAAATCTGATATTTTCTTTAAGATTTTAGGATTATGTTAACCCAAACAAAATAACCAGACTCTTAAAAAATGGTAAGCATTTTTAAAGAAAGATTCCACTGTTCTCATATTCCCTTAGTAGCTTTACAATGCGTCAGATCTATAAATTACACAAGTGAACAAAATTTTTGTTGCATTTGTAAAAATACTTTTTTTACCTAATTTAGGGTATGATGATTTCATATCTGAAGTTAATATTCTCTACAAGCTATATTTATTTTGCAATTTATTTCTAACAATTTTTCATAAAATGTAATTTTTTTGAATTCTTCATATTTTTCTCAACGTACAAATGTGGGATATTATCATAGTCACCTTTGTGGTAATAGTATAAGTCATTTAAACTCAAAAACATGCAATGGCGTACAATTATGTATACAGTTTTGAAATGAAAAGGACTAAAATCACTTATTTTGAGCATAAGTATGATATAAAACACTATAGGATACAAACGTATAATTTTAATAACTATAGCATTGATATAAACATATAGATGGAAGATGTTAATTATTAATGCATAATGTGACATAGAGGGCATGCAAAACTCATTCAGGCAAAAATTTGCTCTTGTAGATCTTGATTTTGTGGAATTGCTTGGGACAGTCATGTTGGATGCTCCAGCAGTAGTCTGCCATCATATGCACATCCCATTGCACTTGATAACGCTCTTCCATCGCCTTCAGGTTTTGATGGAAGCGTTCCTCCTGCTCATTGCTAACATACCCAAGGTTTTAAGGAAATTGATCAAGATGGCTATTCAGGAAGTGCATCTTAATACTCATGTTGCACCTAAGATCACAAAATGCCTTTGCCATTCTTTGTTCCAGAAGCACATAGTTTTCTGCCTTCTTGTTATCAAGAGAATTGTTAATAACTGCTACAAAAGACATCCATAATGCTCTCTCCTTTTGATCCATATGTCAGGATTCTCAATAGTTTAAGTGAAGCCTTGACTTGGGGCTTCCAATTTATTATTTACTTTGGGCAATCTTAACTAACCTTTAATTTAGCGCTTGATGCTTTGTTGGGATGAAGGCTCAAGAATAATATTGATTTTTAAATTATTTAGCATCATTCTAATCTAATTAACATTACTAAATTACCCAACTGATTAACTGTGATAAATCAAATATTGAAGTGCTCCACTATTTAATGCTCTAGCCTGATAATCCCAATTTCAATTAGTATTCTACCCTAGAAAAATTAATTCCTTATTTCTGCATTACCTAACCTTATTCCAACTTTGCTTTATCTTATGAGTTCTTTATCTGTTATCTACTTTCATTTAACCTATAAAAGATACCAGATAATATTTCCTAATATGCTCCCAGTTCTAACATGGTTTGTGCTGATCATTCCTTATATCCCTTATTTTATCCCTTGCTTTATTAGCACTATTTAAGGTGCAAATGATTTACTCAACAAACTAACTTTTACGCTCTACCTATTTTAGGCTCTTTGTAAAGTTCGTTTCTCTTGAGATCTCTGAACCTGGTTAGTTTAAGTCCCCTTACAAAATTCTCTACTGGAAATACCTACTGATTTCCAGCTCTCCCCCTCTGCACTGGCCAGTGGGACTAATATCAACATTCTTTATTGGAACCTCTGGCCTCTATCTAGCCAAGTTCCATCTAATTTATTTACTATCTCTGTCCAAACTCCACCAGCTTTAAAGGACTGACATTCAGAATCTCTCAGTCCCAACACCATCTATCTGACAAATTCCTTGTAACATATAAGGGATCAAATAAGAGGAACATCAAACACATCTGTTTTTATTTTGTCAATTGAAAGACCAGTAAAACAGAAACAATCTGTTGAAAACATTTATTTTCAGTATAAAGAGGATTTATGAATTGTTTCATCAAGCCAAGCTTGATATGAAACGGGGGGATGATGACTCTATATCAGCTGTAAAGCATGAAACAAGAGCATGCACAGGAAAACTGACCTCATATTTCTGAAACACTAATGCCAAAATACATAGATCATCCTAAAAAGAAAATGTAACAGACTGTTTTTTGTTCCATATTACCATCCAGCATCTTTTTAATCCCTCCAACAGGTGGTTTATTGTCTTTTTACTAATTAGCTCATAAGAATACTATAAAGCCTTAAAGCTTACCAAAAGTAGAATATTAATAAAGTTTTGCATTTTGTATAAAACGAAAATAATTACCTTTTCTGACCCTGTGTACTTACTCTCCCAAAATCTGAAACCAGAAAAATTCTCTGTTTTGACCAATTAAAGGCCTCTTATTGTTGATGCAGATAGGCTTGTTGCAGTGAGCCAAATGATAAAAGTGTTGGCTGCCATAGGTGGCAGTGAAACAAATGCACCTTAGGAGTACTAAACTTTACAAATAGTACCCCTAACCAACTCTCTCACCAGTATGATTTTAAATTTTATGATTTATAATTTTAATCCAATGATGAGACCTTCCAAGATTTTATATTTAACATTTGCTCATATGATAATGGTGAGAATAATATTAGAATAAACTACTATCAACTACTGAGAATAAGTAACTACAACATCTGGAGCCCTAGGTGGTGGTTTTTTAAGAGCAAACCTATGTCCTCCTTTTGGGCACCCCCTCCTAGCAAAACTGCTAAACCAGCACTATGGGAAAAACTTAAAAAAGTTAATACCATTTTAAGCTTGACCATTAATATAAGATATTTAGATCACAATATTTACACCATTTATTACCCATCACATCCTATCTTAAAGTCACTATACTGGTGGTATCATATGGACTATGGATCCTAGGTTGAAACTTGTAAACCATAAATGGAATCCATGTCTTTTTTTACATGTCAATCTTCTGACATATTCAAACTAAGGTAAAAAAATCTAATTTATAAAGTATTATAATGGTTTGATAAATTAAATTTGAAAAGTATATAAATCAATATTTACAAACTTGCTTAAGATTTTTAATGCAAAACAGATATCCAATATAAGCTTCAATACTTTGTAGTAAGTGATAAAAATTATTTTTGTTAGATGCTATCATGCAATAAAAGATAATAAAATATAATGTGGTCAGAAACAAGTAAAATGTTAAAATGGCATCATTAAGAAAGGCAATACTTTTTGATAGATGATTGGTGTAATTGGGTACTTATGTTTAGTAAATATTTAGATAATAATAATAAGATATAAAACTAATTTGGTACATACATTAATAAGATAAAAAATGTGTCTATTATTCTGATTTTTCTGAATTGACAAAGTTCATACAAAGTAAATTTTAGCTATTAAAATGATAAAAAGCAAAAATAGTTTGATCGTTGGCCACATTTCTTACAGGAGGGATAGCTTACAAAAGAAAAACCAATTAAGTAATGTTTCATTATTGCATTATATCTTAAATCACATTATGTGAAAAATTGTTTTTTGTATTTTTTTATAAAATAGCCCTTTATTTCACTTTATTTGGGAAACTTCTGGTTATATACTATAATCTTGATATATTTAAATTAAAGAAAGTTCAGTAAAATTCCGCATACCCCTTAGTATTAAAATTTCAGATGATAACTTTTTATCATAGGATTATAGTAAGGAAAACTGTGCCCTATGCATCTAATATGATACCCAATAAATTTGTGACAATAGGGCAATTTGAGTTATAGAATCAATTATACAATTCTCATATTCAAATGCATTATATTTGATTAGTGTTACAATAATAAAGTCTACACAAAATTATTAATTATTTCTGGAAAGTAGTTATAAAGCTCTAAAATGCTAATCATTTTAATTTGGAAAAAGTCAGGAATGTAAAATTAAATAGGCTCTTAGTAATGCTAAGTGATATATATGTTTTAGTATGGTTTTTGAGTTTTTAGGTGCCCATAGGGACATTCAGTGTAGGCAACTTTGTGAGATATTACTTGAGGTACTACCCCCACTGCACTGGGGCTGCGCAAGTCTAAGCACCACAGAAGTGGGCCCAACCATAGGTGGGCGGCTCACACCACCCCAAAACTGACATATTCCTTACTGTTTGGCATACCTGGTAGAAAAGGCTATTCATCCAGTTTGGAGTTATGCCTCCCATTCTTTATTGTAAGGGTGAAACCAGACTGACTCCCAAGTTGGGCTCACTTGATGGAAGAAAACTGCCAAAGCTTTTCACAGCTTTTTCTAGCCATTTCATGACTAAGGCCAAGGAGCTTGTTTTAAATTCTTTCTGTAGTGAAGCAACGCTGATTTCTGGCAAGCCATAGACCATACATCGCCTCCCCTCATATTGTGCACCAAACCCTAAACCCCTCTTTATCTGCAAGGAGACTTGGATGAGCATACACAAACAGGTTCTCTGGCCATGCAAGGTGACTAGAGGATAGCTTACACCCTGGTTGGTATGCTTCATATCATAGGAGAACACCACTCCACACAGTACCCGCTGCTGGATGCTCTAAGAAGATCTTTGTCCATCTTCTCCCCGCCACATACTTTACAGGCATTATTAGATTTTAAGGTTGACTCAAAAATAAACCCTTTGAGAAAACCATCAATGCTGATAGATTACTCCCATTGATGGATCCTTTGATCCTTACCAATTCATCTGCATAATCTGATAAATCAGATTCACCTCATAACCGCTCTGATTGCATCTGAGATGTCCGATTATTGTAGCTAATAATAGCTATGATATTATTACTTTATGGCCAATTATGGGAACCACTTGGGTGAACCAAGTGAATCTTTGGCACAAACTTAATTGCATTTATGAATTCAATGCGTTACAATTATTAAATAATATTTTTAATGTATGTTGATCACTGTAATTGGCACAATAGTACTTACATATGGTCTTCCTAATTAGGGAGTACCAAGTACTATTGAGAGGGTTGCTGACATCCCAATTAAGGGTGCATCATTATTTGAATCCATATATTCTTTTTTATCAATTGTTGTATTTTGTCAGCTGTATGACAAAACGATAGTACTTGAACATGGACAGCTCAAATAGGGAGTACCTAGTACTATCAAGAGGCCTGCCAACGTCCCAATTAGGGCGCCATTATTTAAATTCTATATTCTCTTTTCCCCCACTTATTGTCTTTCGTCAGCTGTATGATGAAATGTAATTGGACTGAATATAAGGCAAATATACACCACTAAGGTGCTAATATTATGCCTAAAATCTTCCCAATTATGAGAGTAGTAGTGCCTTCAATCAGACTGAAACGATTGTAATTAAGTTAATTCAAGGGCTGAATTAACTTGAGGATATTTTAATAACCTCTGCCATAATCCATAGCGGATTGGCATGGTTTTAACTAACCCATCTAATAGATGAGTATGGCCAGGAGATGTCCTAGAGGTATAAAATACTGGCGCCTGGCCCTAAATAAAATCATCATCTTTCCATATCTTTATATTTTCATCTTATATATCATTATCTTAATTTGATCTTCATATTAAGAATGTAGACAAGCATTCAGGGGAGCTTGTCATAATTACCTGTGTCCGGAGAGTTCCAGATTAGAGAGGGAATATTACCCTAGATGAGACCAAGAGAGCCAGATATTTTGTTTAGCTTTGTGAGCTTCTGAATGGTTAGGAAATACCATAAGACACATAGCATAATCGAGGATTTATTGGCTGAAACTCTTCCAACTATCAAAACAGGAATACATCTAATAAGTGATCTAATCCTCAAAAATTCACAGGCATACAGAAGATCATCCTCTTTATGCTTACAACACTTGCATATAGTCGTCCCAGCAAACAAGATGTTACTGCAGAGATGGAAGAGAAATTTCTTAACTGGTATAAACCAGCATCCCTTAACCCTCCTCCCCCACAGGTCCATCCAGCCATGTTGCTTTATAGAAGTGATCTTATATAAGAACGTCAAGCAAAGCTCTATGTCCTGTAGTACCCAGAACTTGGCAGTTGTAAACTCTAAGAAGCAGACACCATCACCACCACCCACCTTTAGCCAGTCCCAAAAATGAAGAGTATTTCCCATCTGGGGTACTTACAGCCTTCTCTTCCTCACGGGATTACCCGCTGATCCTGCTCTCCACAACCTTCTGAACATGTTTCCCCATTCTCTAATGCATCCAGAGAATAAAGTGCTCCCCTATCATGAAAGCAGTTTTTTGCTCACACACATACCATGGTTTTCTTACCAGCACCTTGGAGGCACTGGCAACATTATATCTGCTTCCACCTAAGCACTCTTCAGTCATCACCATCAAGGGGGTCCCCACAGTGAACAACCACAATAAAGTTCTTGAAGGACTTTTACAGGCGAGGTCCCATCTTCAGTCCCCAAGCTCTTCCCCAAAGGGGAATTGTCCGAATTCTTTTGATGGTTTACTTTGACCCTCTAATCTACCCTTGCTGCCTGCCCAAGCTCTAAAGTAATCCTTCCAGTAGCCTTTTAGATTCCCAACGCTTGGTATGGCCCCTTGATTGACGCCCCAGCTAACACAAAGATCCTTGTTGGTTTTGTCTCTGCAAGACTTAACAAGGTAATTCTCCACTATTGGAAACCAACAAAAGACTTTTCATTTTTTTGCAACCCATGAAATTCACTTCAGATGAAGTGCTTTGATTAGACCCTTGACGTCAATCAGACTGATGCCCCTTATTCACCTCCTTACATAGTTAGAATAACTTCTTTTTGATGATTACCACATACAGATGAACTGGATCACTGAACTACTTATTTTTTTGGAAGTTGATGGCAGTGGAACAAATCCAGCAATGTACCATAATCTAGAGAGGTTGAAAGTGTACATGACAATGGCTCTGTCCCAATATAATAATTTGAGGCATTATCACTTACAAGACTCTTTCTTAAAATCACTTTCAATTTTTAACATATTTCATGCAGCAACGCCCGCCAAATGAAGGGACACTAAAGGTACAGAAATTCTTCCCCTGTTGTTATCTTGGGGATTGAAATCTTTGGCGCCACATCCAACATTGCCATTCTGCTGATGGTACAAGTCCTATTTTCAATAGATTGACCTTTGCGTTGCTGCGCTTTAAACATCTCCAGAATGTTCATCACCACCTACTCTATTTCCTCTGATAGAATATAAGTCCATGTATCATCTGCAAACATCAAGTGTGAGTACTCCTTCACATTTATGGTAAGTCTATTCCAGTACGACTTCTGAGATCCACAGAAAGGGTCTCTATTGCAAGAACAAACAACAATGGAGATAGAGGGTCTCCCTGATGCACTCCCCTACAAACCTTAAAAGGGCGAGAGAGGACCTCATTGATATTGACTATGATGAGGCTTTACCAAAAATCGCTTTAAGCAGTCCCAACAAGCGCCCTTTGATTGCAACCTTACAAAGCACTTTCCAAAGAAACTCATGATTTAACTAATAATACGCCTTCCTTTTACTAAAAAACAGTAGCCATCCCCTCTACTCATATTTTTTACTTGCCCATTCATATATCAGGTGAAGAAGATTAAAACTGGCAGTAATTGAATGTCCTGGAATAAACCCATTCTGTTTTTCCCCTTTAACGTCTGCCACAACCCCCTTTAGCTAATTGGTTAAAATCTTCATTAAGATTTTATACTCAACGTTGAGAAGATTCAAAGGCTAATAGTTGCCCATGAAGTAGTAATCGCCCTTATTAAACATCACCACACCTTTCAAAAAAACCAACTCAATTGTACCAGAAACTAAAAGTTAAATGTAGAGCCCATCAAGCATCTCAGACATTTCTGCCCATAACAACTTGTAGAGCCCAAGGATTAACCCATCCTCTCCAGAAAATTGCCATTCTTTCCATTGCAGATGGAGTCTAACACCTATGACTTGAGGACCTTGCTACATAACAGCTTCTGAGTCTCCATTGGTAGTATCATAGTCCACTTGGAGTACTTAGGTTGCCTCTGGGTTATTCTATATGGGGTCATAAAGGTCCTCATAGTAAGACTTGACCACTTCATCCATGTGAGCTGCATCCTTCACCTCAATTCTCTCATCACAAAATGACAAGATCTTTGCCAAGCTTCTGAAAGCCCCTACTGCCTTGTGGAACTGAGCCACATTGCCGTTAGAGTCCTCATACCACCTAGATTTCCTTTGTTTGAGGAGATCCACCATGAAGGCTCCCATCAATTTTGCATACAATTCAGCCTTTGCCATGTAGGCAGATGCCCACATGACTAAGGCCTTCTTGCAGGTACTCTTGAAGCTCCTCTCCAAGGTTTCATACATTGAACTCATGGCCCTAGCTGCCTCCCAAAGATTTCACATGTCATCTTGAGATCAGCCTTAATCTGCAACCATTTTACAGGTGCACCAGTCTTCCCTACAATCTGGCTTCTCCACATCTCACCTTATTCCTCATGGATTTTCTGCAGTGGAGACACTTTAGGAGATCAGGGTTCAATCTCAAGATCCTTTTCTTTGAAGAAGTGACCTGAGAGTCATTGATTAACAGTTCTGGGGATCTGTGGTCTGAAGCACCTGAATCATTATTCTGAAGGATCAACTTGCACTGACTCTAGAGAGTCCGGGGCACTGACACAAGGTCAATGCAGGAAAAATAATCCTCATGAACGTGAGTCCACCCAGTCCCCCCTTCCTCACCTTAGCCCACTCTCCACACATCTATTAGGCGAAGATCAATAATTAAACTGGACAACTCATGGACTCCAGGATCAGAGCTCCAGTTACCTGAAGCCCCAACTCTGCCATCCCTAAAACAGACACAGTTCATGTCTCCCCTCAACACCACCAGCCCCCAATGCCTTCCTCCTGGATCCTTAGGCTGATTCTCTGGAAGAAGGCCTTCCTTTAAGACCCAGAATTGGGCGCGTAACTGATGATAAATCAACCTTGACCATCTCCAAACATTGAAATTACTACCTCTGCTCTTCCTGGAACTATTACCCTTTTGTCCAATATCTTAACTTTGTCCGCCCACCAGACCAAAATGCCCCCTTTGGTTTCTCCCCTTTTCCCCACCCCTAAGAATGAGTCTAAGTTTGGTGATCCACCAAATGAGGATAGAATGATTGTTTTAGAGGGAATTGGTATTATTGATTCTCTTCCACTAATAGTTTAGATTTAGTCTCATTTAGGAAGCCGCTATTTATCTCATGTTGTTGCAATCTGAGTTTCATCTGCTGCCTCTGACTGAGACATTCAGACCCTTCACTTTAGCAATTATAACCCTGATTACTTAGGTCAAAAAACCAAAGAGGCTTCTGTGTTAGAATCTGATGGGTCCACATCCTCATCCATCTCAGCTGGTTTAGCAGGACCACGTTTATTACCCCCTTTTCAGCACTATACTTGGCTGGGGTGGTGGCTGTTCAGTTCTCAGCATTCACTGAAAGCTTAACCTTGCTGGGGTCCTCAACTGACACCTGACTCTTTGGTGGAGACATAAGTTCAGAAGGCTCTGAATTACTATTGCTAGTGGGAAGCACCCCTTACCTTCACCTCTTCCCCTATGGGCCTAACTCTCTCCACCACACCCACATTCATTGTGGTATCTCGCTTCTTTGTGATCAAGTGATGGGGAGAACCTATCCATTTGAGAGGAGACCTACTCCAGAATTTTCTTTTCAGAGGTGGGTCAAAGCACCGCTAAGCTCAATTTGGAGTTTAACAGCTTCCCACGCCTTCCTGGTCTGATTTGACTCCTTATTGACCTTCTTGGCAATGAAACTTTTAGTCATTGCCTTCATATTGGCGTTACCAGCTGACGCTGCTTCATTTACCTTGGCTTACAGCTCAGCTAGCTTCTCCAACATCTTCTGGAGAGCTAGCTTCTCCTTCTCTATGGTCACCACGGCAGGCTTCCACTCTATAGCCATCAGGTTTGGCCACTGCCGCAGGATAATTTAGCCTTAGGGCATGTGGCTCTGACGTTTCCATTCAGGCCACACAAGAAGCACCTTTCCAGAGACACTACAGGGACACTCCAGGTCCTCACATAACTGAACGAGGCAACTCACTATATGATTTTGAAAGATAAACTTGTAAAACACAGTCTCAGAGCCTACGGTAAACTTTTTCAAGCTACCGTCCTTCTACTTCAAAATCTTTACCAACTTGTCTCATTAAAGTAAATCACTCTGCTAAAGCCTTTCAGCTGAGAAATCACAATCTTTCTTGTGACAACAGGTGGCATGTCCTGCAGTATAAACTTCCAAACTCAGTGACAATGCCAAGATATATGGCCTTTTTTCTCTTGGTGCTCAAACCTGCATCCAAAATATGTTCATTTTTGAAGCTTAGACCTGAAAATCATAAAGATTTAACCCAAGAGTCAAACGTGAAATATGGAGTGGGACAAAACGCACACATCAGATATGCAGCACATGAACATCTCCTTAGACCACTTAGTCTTCACCTCCACAGAATGAACCATTTTGAGGCTCTCCACCATGACAGTCATCAAATCTCTTGAGGAGCCAGAGTTCCCCATTTCAAAAAGCTTAGTTCCACCTACAAACCCATTAACAGCCCTCACTGACCAGAAGATTGGAGACTTTGTGGTCAGTGGTGCCACGCCTACTTTTGATTTGTCAATGGAGTTGGTCTCTCCAGATTGTTTTGTATTGGAGTTCACCTCTCTGGGATTTTTTCAAGAACTGCTGCAGCCTAATGGGTCAATCCATCAATTTGGTATATGTGTGCTCTTGCCTTTTTCTTTACCAGTGTAAGCCCACATACGCTACTGGCTGCTACCCAGGTTTCAGGCCAACTTAGAAAATTGCAGTGATTATTGTATCAGGTATAAAAGAACAGCCAATCAAAATTGCCCCACCCTTGTTGCTAAGACCTACTTTTGCAGTGCCCCGTCTCATAGGAGAGTAATGTGACAGATTATACACCTGACTTTCCCCCTTTTTCTGAACATATTTCCCCCAAATGAGAGTGGAAGCATCTGCAAGTATAGGTTGGATCACAGTCATTAGCTTCCACCCACACCTCTTTCAGGCCACTACTGGACTCTTCTGTGTTACCTCTTAAAATTCTGGTGTTAGATACTCTCCATGTTTCTGCAGGCTTATTTGGTTGCACCACGTGAAGGTCCCATCTTACCTTACCTAGCTTCAGAAGGCAAAGTCTTCCCCAAACTGGATTGCTTGAACGCGTTTAATCAGATCAGTATCAAGAAGGGCTAGGAATGGCTCACCGCGTTCCAAACTAGAAAGGGTACCTTTCAATTTCAGATCATTTCTTTTGGGATTAAAAATGCACCTGCTATTTTCAAACGTCGTGTAAATGCGGCTTTGGGGGACCTGTCTGGTGTATGTGCGGTGGTCTACATGGATATATTATAATGTTCTTCCCATATCAAGCAACCCATGTAATTTACCTGCGGCAAGTGGTGGAGCACTTTAAGGAAGAAAGATTTACGCTGAAGGTCAGTGTGAGCTCTTCAAGTCTTAGGTAACCTTCCTTGGCAATTTCATGTTTGACCAAGGCCACATATAACTTCAGATAAAGAGAAGGAGAGTTGCAAGAGGCCCATACCAACTTAGGTCAAGGAATTAAGGCGCTTTTTGGGAACTTGAACGTTCCCTAAGAAATCTACACCAAATCTTTCTGAGGTAGCAGCGCGCTTATATAAGGTGAGTGGGGCCAATATTCTCTAGTGGTCCTTTGTTATGGAGGATGCCTTCCAAGCGGTTAAGTGCACCATGCTGTCTACGTTGGTCCATCGCCTTATGGATCCAGAAAATGAGTTCGTTATGAATAATAATACTTCCAAATTTGTGATAATAGTTGCCTTATTACAAGTGGGGCGAAGAAGGAATGGAGCATTCCATGAGATATTTTTCTAGGAAAATGTCCCTGCCTGAATTAAACTACGCCGTTTATGACAGAGTTATTAGAAGTGGTGTAGGCGCTGACTTATAGGGGTTTTTATTTAGATTACTCTTCTCAACCATTCCACATGTGTACAGATCACCATGCCTTGTTGTACTACCACGCCCCTCATTTCAACCCACGGCAAACACACTGGCATGAGACCTTAGCCCAATTTGTGTTTTTGTATGAGTTTACAAAAGCAAAGGAGAATGGTTTGGTGACGCTTTAAACAAAAATCCTGCACTAGTTCCAGATCATAGAAGGTAGAGGTAAAACACACACTTGATGATTCCACCAGGTAAGATTGTGTCTCATCTTTCTTCCCCCTTAGCCAACGGCCAGAGCTTGCTCCTCTGGAAAATGCGGAAAAATATGGTATGTTCAGAAAGGTAATTCTATCCCAGCCTTTGTTGGCCAAGTAAACTATGGTCCTAGCTAAGATCGCGTTGAATCAGAAGGATATTACCAGGGGTTATCACTTGAAGTATGAGATGGTGAGGTTTCAGGGACACCTCTGGGTTCCTGCTGGACCCCTTCGCCTGGAAATTATCCAGGTACATCATGATGAGATTATAGTCGGGAACCCTGGGAAGGGGAATACCATGGAACTGATTTGATGCACATATAATTGGAAGGGTTTGGTCGCAAAGGTTGCCAGGTAATGTAAGGAGTTCCTGATCTGCAACTGAATGAAGCCAAATTGGCAGCCTCTCTCAAAGTTGTTGGTACTTTTACAAAAGGCAGAGGGACCCTAGAAATTTCTTTCAGTCGATTTCATTGTGGAGTTACTTTCTTCTGAGTGCCATGATGCTATCATAGTCGTGGTGGACCAGTTTAAAAAGTTCTCCCACTTCATTCCTTGCAACACAACAATCACAGCGTCAGAGATAAACAGACTCTTTGTTTCATATGTGTTTTACCTCCATGGAGTGCCACAGGAGATTATCAGTGACCGCAGACTCCAGTTCACATCCATGCTTTAGAGGAGTTGTGAAAAACGTCTCAAATCCGTATGTGCCACTCTACTTACTACCACCCCTAGTCAGACGGGCAGAATAAGCAAGTGAACCAGTGCCTTAAGCAGTTCTTGCATATACCCCGCAGCCACCTTCTTAATGGTTCTACCAACTGACTCTAGCCAATTCAACTATAGCAAAGTTTATCATGCTTCCATTGGGTGCTTCCAAATTCTAATCAACTATGTCTTTAATCATTTGTTTAATATGGAGCCCGGTGGTGGGTCTAGGGTGGAAGCTGTGTTCACTTTTCTAAATCCATCAAGAAGCTTCATCAAGGGGTTAACATATAACTGGGGGCTGCTATGAAGGTGTACAAGGAGAATGCAGATGGTAAGAAATGAGTGGGGCAAGCCTACAAGAAAGTGGATCTCGTGATGCTGGAAGCAAGAAAAATCTCAATAAAGAACCCATTCAGGAAATTGGGCCCAAAGAGGATAGGACTGTACTGCATTATCAGAAAGGTTGGTCACGCCTCTTACCAGTTGGATCTCCACCCAGCATTTTGGAGCTTTGTGGTTTACCATGAGAGCAAGTTGTTCTTGGTTTAGGGTCCCCGCCTGAGATCCCAGAGATATACCTTATGGATTAGACCCCAAAGTGGGAAGTAGAGGAAGTGGTAATCTCCTTTCAGGTGAAAAGAAGACTAGATACTGGTGTCATGAAAAGGATTTGACGCAGCAGAGAACAGCTGGGTTCCAGAATGGGATTGCATTCAAGCCCAGGTATTTGTTGATGCATTCAAAAAACGTTTCCAAAATGCCGCTGACCATAAGACCAAACTAACTGTCGCCTCCATGAAGCTGGCCCCTGCCCACGGGAACTTTTCCCTGGCAGAAGCTCCTGGAGGAGGGGTAGAGCCCTGAAAAAACAAGAGGGTAATGTCATGGTTAGATGGCTTGATACTTGGTACAGATTGCAAAGCATAGCGTGAAGAAGCTAATAGGAGCAAATCAATGTACCTGCCTGACCTTAGGCATACTAAGGAGTAAACTCTGAGTAAGGACAGGATATGCCAAGTTGGTCCAGGGATGCGCGTGATGAGCATGGGGAGTTACAGCCTCATCCCTTCAGTGCACAAGTTATCTTTTATTTAAGGACTATTTGTTACATTTGTTAGGAGAACGGGGATTCAAAACCCATTCAGTTTACCATATTGCCAATTATGGAAAAATTCATTTGCAATCAATCACCTGAGTTCATAAAACTTGAGTTATATAACCACAAATGGTGGTAGTTTATGGCTATTGGTTGGTGAACGCAGTGTATCCTATAATGGAAAATAACCCCCAAAACTTTTTATAATTATTGTTCTATGACCATCCTCATTTTTTGGTCAAGAGGTTTGTTTAAAAAACAGTTTGTTTTATTTATTTATATGCTTTCATTTAGTCCTGTTTGCTGATCTCCATGAGGTCCAAATTAACAGATGTGTGCATTCCTTGTCTTATGGCTCTATGTAATATTCTTCTTGGCGGTGCTCTTTTTAACTTCTTACTAATGGAGTGTTTCCAGGTTGTGGGGTGGGCCTTCTTCTACCAACTCTACTGGAACAGGAGTGTTACAGACACGCTCCAAACATTTCCAATATGACAGGAACCCCTTCAAGGCCAAGAGATACTAGACAACTGGCGAGATCTCTGAGAGGCAAAAATTGCCTCAACCTAAGTTACCTGAAATCCTCTGAACATGAGTCATTCTAGTACCACTGAGTCTTTCACCTTAAATCGGGGGACAGCTGAGAAATATGGAAAACAAGAAGTGCTGTTTCTAGTAAGCCAGAAGAGTCAACCTGAACGTGCTGTTGCCAAAATATTCCTCCACCACATAAGGCCGAGTAAACTTGCTTAAAAACTTTTTGGGAGGGCACCTTAATCTTCAGGTGTCGCATATACAACATGATAGATGTCCCCTTCATGATTTTATGGGCAGGGAGACCTTTCTAGTCTATAAAACATTTTTAATTACTGATGGCCTTGGTCAGGTGCTCCCATACTGGGGATTAACTGCTTTAAATGTACTGCGCGTGGTCCATCAAAGCTGGAAATTCTGGGCAAAGGCACAGAATGATAGAAAATGAGGGGTTATACCCCACCATGGCCACTTATGGCGAGAAACAAGTAGATGCATGAGTTCCATTATTATAAAAAATGGGGCCAACGGAAGATTATCTTCCCAGATGTATGTCATGGCAGAGGAGTAGTATAAAAGACACTGTTCAAGAATTTGGTTAACCCTGCTCCATTTAACAATCAGACTGAGGATGATATGCAGTTAAATGCACAGCTTAACCTTTAAGATAGCCACGAGTTTGGTCTAAAAACGAGCTGAAAATGCAGCCTTAGTCACTCAAAATTTTATGAAGCAAGCTGAACAACAGAGAACACATGCTGCAAAAAGAGCCAGTTTGTCTCCCCAGAGATTATGGCTGACAAGTAAGGGATAAATAGTGAAAACATGATAAAATGGTCCACAACCATCATAATTGTGATAAACTCATTGGAGCTGGGGAGCTCAGCAATGAAATCGACTGACACTGAGGTCCACTCACCCTCCACCTGTTTTAGGGGATGGAGAAGGCCATTCTTACCTGATCTATCCGTTTTAGCCCAAGCACACATCTTGCAATTAGTGATCAACACTGGATCTTCTTAGAGATACCAAACCAGTTATACATCTGTTTTACCAAATCAAGGCATTTCTTATTCCTTGAGTGACCATAAACTGGGGGTCTTGATGAGAATGAATGACTTTGATGCAGAGTTGAGTGGAACCTATATACTAAACCTACACCAAAACATTCACCACCAACGAATAATGGGTCACTTATGCTTCAGGAGTACCATATGGTCCAACAGCACCAACCCCTCCAAGTAGGCCGTTTAACCAACCAAAACCCAAGAAACAAGAGGTACGTCTAGGGCCCAATTTGCCACTAAAATTGCATGAGGAGCAATAGCTAAGATCTGGGATGGCAGAATTACCGTGGTTAGCTCCTGATCCTCTGCCTCTTCCAGACTTAATGTAGGACTCAACTTAACAGATTAAGGAAACTTTTCTTTCTCGTTGCAATCACTGTTGCAACCTATTCAATTTAAGACTGAATCTAGTTTGATAATCTCACAGAGGAGATTAGTCTGCGCCCATGTCAGGGAGCAGTTGGGCAAGCAAGGTAAGAGGAGCAGGTGGAAGGCCCGCGGCCTCCAACATTCAAAAATGCCCCAGAGAATCTGTCGGAATTGATAAAAACTACTAAGAAACTGGCAGTCACTATTTCCCCGGAGATACTCGCATGGCAAGCATGATGCAACCAGTACATCAACATGCCACACTCCCAGCCACTTTCATCGGTGGAATTTGGAGTCCGCGTGTTTCTGGACATTTAAAAAATGGCCTTATGGGAAAAATTTTGTGAAGATGTGCACACAATTTTCCCAACTGCGGTGTATGTGGCACCTCACTCCATGTCACACGGTTGGCTGGACCTAGGTTTTGAAAGCAAAATGGCAGCAGACGAGGCTGCAGCAGTGCGCGTAGTGGTCGAACTCCCTGAAGGGCAATGGGTCGTTGAAACTAAATGCACCAGATGGACAAAATCAAACCAAATTTTTCTCACGTTTGACTTTTTGCCTACTACGGTAAAGCGTGACAATTTGGAACAACACCTGAAAGATGGTCTCGCCATATATGGTGATATACAATCTTTTGAATGCAACGCTTCACGCTGATGCCACACCTGTGCACCAGCAAAGCCATCGCAGTTCTGACCCCAACTGAGGAGATCATGAAGGAACTAACCCAGATCCCGCACTCCACTTTTATTGATAATGCAGGGCATACCACCCACCCATTCCAGGTGACCGTGGACAGCGCGCCCCCCATTTGCACCCACTGTGACGCGTTCAGCCATAAGGCACACGCATGCCCCATCAAGGAGGGCGTCACATTCCAAGAGCACCCCTCAGCGGCCATGGCCAGCGGAGAGGCGCACTACAAACCAACTGCAAGCACCAAGGAGGCCTTCCCATGGGGAGCACAAGGCTGCTACCTACTGGTAAAGCCTATCTCCCCACAAGAGCGGAAGAAGGCCAAGCAGGCCCGTAGGGCCGCGGCTAAGGAAGCGGCCAAAGCCACCACCGCTATCCCACACTCACAACGCCAGGAGGACATGGAGACCTTTGCGGTGGAAGCAACTCGGGAATTCATCAACCAATCAGATTGGGAAGCCCATGCTGAGCAGGCCACTCAATCTGAGGATCCGATGGGAGATTTGATCACACCCAATCGTTGTACCCAAGCTCCAGTTGAAACTGACTTGGGACCCATCCCAACTAGAATTTTTTTTTCAACCCGCTCAACAGTGCACCAAACTCACCCACACCACAAAAAATTTGTCCGACGTTGGGAAAACAAAAAGTAAAGGCTAAAGCCAATGCAACTCTTTCCACAAAAATCAACAAAAACTCTGATAGCATTGCTGCTACCACCCGTGGTGCTGTGAAGGCCCGCGGGGATCTAGAAGAGGATGGTGGGCCTGGGTGCCCACCCCCTTGCACCTAAGGTGTGATGGGGGAAACCTTCACTCTAGGGACGTTGAATATCGCTGGACTCAAGGCTTCCCCATCCTGGGCTAGGAAACTGAGTTTTTTACAACATAATTTACCCGTGGATATCCTGGCCATCCAGGAGTCCCACTGTCCATGAGGCTCCGAGCAAGCTTGGGAAACAATGCTCCTCCCATCCCTATCTTTTTGGTTGATGCACTGTGGGGTGCTAATTTGGAAAAATAATTTTTCAAATTTTTATCCTCAGAAACATTCCTAAATGGCCGAGTGCTTGTTGTCAATTTCTCATGGGCTGATGTAGCACACGCAATTGTCAACATCAATGCCCCAAATGGTGCACGCGAGCGTCAGGAATTATTCTCATTGGTCAAATCCCTCCCACTACCCCCAGACTCCTTACTAGTCGGCGACATGAACTGTTGGCTAAACACACCAATGGACCGGTGGCCTTCCTCACCCCACGCCCCCCAGGGTCACGTAGAACTACGCGTTCTAAAGGCCACCCTCAGGTTAATGGATGTGCTGCTGCGACATGCCCCACTGCTCGAAAACATGACACGTCACCACATCCACAACGGCCAATTAAGGTCCATGACCCGCATCAACCTTATTCTAACGCCAGCGGAATTTCAACCCCACATCTCCCACTTCAAGACAACAAAATTGGAATTCTCTGACCATCAACTGGTCTCACTATCCTACCACCTACCTGTCACAGTTGAAAGGCCCCACATTGGTGCAAAATCCACCCCCTGAGCTCAGGTCACCGTGATTTTCCACGTGGGTAGAAGAGGCAACTTTGGCAAAAAAGTTTGTTGCACCATTTTGCGCGGACCCCATTTCCACATGGGCAACTTTTTAAAGATGACACCATCCGCCACTCTCACCATCTCTCCTCCAGATGCTCACGTGCCATATCTTCGGTTATCTCGCGCGCTCTGGCAGAATTGGCACACTTGGAGTCCAACGTCCCAGTTATAGGATACAGCTCTGCATGGGGATGGAAGTGGGCGGAGGCAGCTGCCCACCTCAACGCACTCGAAAGATAACACAAACATTGGGTTTGTGTCCAGTACAGGGCCACACGCATCACAAAAGGCGACAAGTGCACCGCAAATTTCTTTGAAATTTTTTTCGCACCATGCCAGAGTGTGGCCTGCACACAGGTGCAAAGATTGGATAATTCCATTGCGGTTACACTGGCCAAAGTGGCAATCAAAATGTAACAGTATTACTCTGAGTTGTACCAATCTAACCCAATTCAGCTGGCTGAAGTGGTGGAATTTCTTGACTGAGCCCACATCTGCTCCATTTCCCAATACCCAGAAATAGTGAATTTGATTACTCCAAACGAATTATGGACAGCCATTCGCGGTGCACCAAACTGAAAATGCCCAGGCCCAGATGGCATTCTATATGAGTTCTACAAAAAACATTTCAAATATATATCCCCATTGCTGCTCGCCTCACTTAAACTAAGCCTGATGGAAACGCGCCTCCTACCAGGAGGACATGAGGCCTTCACTGTCACACTCTTCAAGAAAGGGGATAAGCTAGACTTAGCCAACTGGCGCCCCATTTCTCTAACAAACACAGACACCAAAATTTTAACAATTCATGGCTAACCATTTAGAGACTGTAGCATCTGCCCTCATCTCCCCAGAACAATTTGGTTTCATCACCAGAAGGTCGATTTGGGATAACGTGCACTCTGTGGCTAATGTATGTCAGTCCACAGCCTCTAGAGCACTTTTATTCTTGGACCAACAAAAGGCCTATGATAGAGTAAACTGGGAATACCTCAGGGCCTGCCTCCATCAATTCCGCCTACCCCCTCGCTTCATCAACTGGGTAATGCTGCTCACGGAATCTGCAACAATGGCAGTGCGTGGCCCTGGCTTTCTAACGGAAGTAGTCCGCTCTCAAAGGGGCTTGCGACAAGGGGACCCCCTCAGCCCACTCTTATACAACTTCAGCCTTGACCCACTACTGCGAAATGTGAATGCCCAACTCACTGGGGTCCACATGCCAGGCCAAGCCCCAGTCAAGATAATGGCGTTCGCAGATGATTGTGTGGTTGGGGTGTCTAATAATCAAGATGCATGCACGCTTGAAGCTCTCATCCAGGAGTATTCCCGGGTAAGCAACGTGGCACTGAACGCTTCCAAAACCGAAATCATCCTCCTTGGTCAGTTTCAGAACTGCTGGAACCCAGCAATTAGTTCCAAACCTGGCCCATCTGCTCGCCCACGCCTCGCCCTACTAATTCAAAACACACCACCCCACTGGTGCCCCCCTTCATGCCACGTCTACCATAGGACCAGTATGCCATCTGGGAATGTGGATGGAGGCAGGCGGATACGCGTCAGCAGTAATGGAGTGCCGAATCCTGGATAACGTGACGAAGCGAATCGCCTCTCTCAGAGCCCAACCTACTTCCCTTATTGGCAGGGTTGTTTTAGCCAACTCTATGCTCCTCTCCAAAGTCTGGTTTGAAGCCCATGCCATCCCCTTCTCCCCAAGCTTCTACAAATCCTTGTACGCCTTGCTGCAAGGATGGCTTTGGTCGGGCCGCCCTCCACTAGTGCAGCTAGAGGTCATGTTTGGCCCTCAACATCATGGTGGCATGGGCCTGCTTGACTTTAAAGCCCATGCCGCCAAGATCCTGGGCACCTGGATTGCGGCCGTCACCACCCCTACACTCCCCTCCCAACACTGGTCCCGCGCAGCCCGCTCCAACTTCTCCCGCGCCTTGGGCCTCAACAATCCATTGAACCCCCACTCCCTGATGAAATACCTCGCTTCACACCCATGGACACAGGTCCTCACGGGACTAAAACCCACTACAAACGAATCCTACTCTCCATGCGAAGCGCAGAGTGGAGAATTCGTATTAGTGGACATACAACCCAAAGAGGCCGCCCCTCTCCTCAGTTCACACAAGAGGTACAGGGGCTACCCATCCATGATGGCGTGATCCCCATTTGACCCCATGTCCTATCCAGGGTGGACTACCTGGACATGATGGACATCCCTTACTCCATTGAGACCCAAAAAAATATCTGGAAATATGTACACCATCCTCTGTTGCAACCTCAAGTCCGCTCCCATGTGTGGCGCTGCCTGAGGCGGGTGTATCATACTTGAGCGCTCTAACGCTTTACACTCATCCTGTGTCGTGTGTGGCCAGTATGGAACGCTGTTTCACCGCCTAAAGAAGTGCCCCACCCCTAAAGTGATATGGCGCGAAGTTCAACGTCTTCTGGGCCAGGATCAAACGCATCCCTTCAGTCTGTCAAGAGATATGTTCGCTCTATCAATGGCCACCCCCCTTCCGCCCTCCCTTCGTGCTTTGGTGGTTGCAATCGCCATGTGGACCATCCACACGATTGTCTTAGATGCCATCGCAGGCTCCACCCCCACCCTCCCAGAAGTGGTCCACAGATTCCGGTCTCATTTGGTGGACCACTTTCAAGCGTGGATGTTTGGATACCTCCCACCGCGTCGCTGACAGCTGGTCTCCTCCTGGTTTTCAGTCTGGTTCATCAAATCAGACCCCTTCCTCCACACGTGCTCAATTGTGGCTATGGTCCCTTCAAACGTTTCCTCCCCCTCCCCATAAGTGGTGTTCCCGCTGGCAACAAGAGATAGCATCGGTTCTTGGGGTGCCTCCCCTGGTACTAAGTTTTGTCTCCTCTGAGTCATATTTGGAAGTGTCCATCCCATGGTCGGCCTTCCCCGCAATAAATTTAAATTTAACTTAACAGATTAGAGTGACAATTAATGCCACTTTCATGTATCATATATAAAGTTAAAAGAGCAGATATTATGATCCATCTGGACCTGGCAATGTGCCAACTTCTGCAATTTCCAAAGATACATAAGCGCCTGATGATCTATCCACATGGTCTACTCATGTTGCGCGCCCTGAAGAATGTAAAACAGTGGGTAAGAGACCATGCCATGGAGGCCAACTTCTTATCATATCTGGCCCAGGGTTGTTTGGACAAAGCGAAGTTTTGTGGAAAGTAAGCAACCGGATGTCTCAAACTGTGGTGCACTTATATAAGCTTCATTTCCATGGCAGGAGATGTGGAGGCACATACTACAATAAACAGCTTGGTGTGGTCCATGTGCTTGAGAAGAGGATACAATAAAAAACATCTCTTTGATGACAACAAAGACCATTGGCAATCCACCGTCCATCAGAATAAAAATTCTTCCTTGTTAAGTTATACAGCAGCATGGCTAGCCAAATGAGGGTGTGGGAAAATTTCTTCAAGAAGATGATTGTGCTTAAGGAGCTCTGCAACAGCTTCTTGGTCGTAGGAGTGAGCCACTCAAGAATTGCCTTGAGCTTGCTAAAGAGAATGGTGTAACTATCCTTCAGGAACAGGTTAACAAAGAAGGCAACCTCCTCCCTAAAAAATTTGCAATTGGAGGGCTTTACATAGAGTTTTGTATTATGCAACACCGCCTCCAGGTCCTTCTCATGCTGCATAGTGGTGGGGAATGTACAGTGATATTATTGATATATACTAACGCACAGGTGTGCCTGATGTTGCCAAGGACACTATTAATCATGCGCTGGAAAGTATCTGAGGCGTTCTTCAGGCCAAAAAGTATCATGCGGAACTGGAATATAGCCCTTTGGTCAAATTGCTATAAGCCACTCCTGGCCTTCTGCCACCCAGATCTAGTCAACGCGTTCAGATATCAAGCTTTGAGACAACATGGACTTTGCAATCACCTAGATACTTATCTGCTTGAGGGGAAGAAGAAAGGGGTCATTAATAATAATATTAGTCAAATGCGCATAGTCAATGCAGGGGTGCAACGTGCCATCAGACTTATGAGAGAAAACTATTAAAGATGCTATGGGATAAGTTTTCCTAACACATCCTTTTTAATCATATTTCTTAACCACAACTCCAACATCTTGTCCTCCTGCTTCATGAAGGGATACAACAGACATTTGATGTTAATCACAGCTACCATCAATAATGGAAAGACAAGGCATACTCATAATGCAGCAGAAATCAATTAGCTTTCTTCAGGATAGATATATCCAGATATACTACCATCAGCAGGGGAAAATCTGGTGGAAGACCCGCAGGAGAAATAAGTACGTGATGAACTCATTACCTATTCCAATAAAAGCATATCAATAAGAGAAACACCATCTCACAAGTGGGTTTTTTAAATAAGAATTACATCAAATTCCAATTTGATGTTAACCAGCTGCTGGCGCCACCGGCCCACCCCAGGATATCTGAGAAGAGAAGGTCTGGCACCGCAGTAAACTGATCAGAAATTAGAATTGATGCACCATGTTAGAATTTGGCGGAATCCTTGAGATACGCCATAATGGGTTTGCACAGGGTTTAGCCCACTGAGCAATAGGACCAATAATATGACAATCATGGCCCTCGGTAACAGCAAATTAAACTTAATTTAGTAATTATGGGGCACTTGCTCCCACTAAAGTACTAAATTTAATATAAACACAGCTGATCCTCACTGTTTTCTTCCATCTATCCTTATAACAACCTCCCTCTTCTTAATCTCCCATCTCGCTTATATAAAGCAGTTTCAGATGATACCACTCTCATAGCTTGGACTATTTGGTTCCATCAATTCTCCTCATTTCAGCTTGTTATTCTTTAGTTCTCTATCGCCTGGATTGTAGGCAATTTAATCTGTATTTGTCAAATTTGACATTTCCCTATTGCCTTATTTAGAGGCGATCCAATAATAAACCTGTTATATCCCAATATTGCCTCATCTTGAGGCACTTGAATAATTGTAACTGATATCATTTCAGCGGATTCTTTCCAAACCGCCCTAACTGTCCCAAGATTATTGTCCAGTCATATCAGAATCTGACATTACCCCCTACTTGACTGGATGATAAGGCTCCTATTGCTTGTATGGTCAGAAGCACTTCGCGTGTACTCAAATAATGATATGACCCCCCACAGGTTCCTTAATGGTGTAGGCATCAGCCCCAGTCTTCTTGATGATCTCAAATGGTTCACTCCATATACTGGCGAGAATGTTCCTTCTTATGAACCCATATTGGTCATAAAACAGGACCAATTCCCCTACCCCAAACTGTGGAAGACTGCTGCGTCTACCTTGGTCAGCTGCATGATCCCAAATCTTCTTGGTAAGACTAGTGGAATATGCCTCAGTTTGGAGTTTAATCAGTGTGTCTGTTAAGGTAGACAAATAGCAGTGGTGCTCAACTCCGCTGGTATACTCCTCACATGAATAAAGCAATGCAGGCAGCGCTGGATGTCATCCATAGAGCAGTTGGAATGTACTCTTACTGGTTTCTGAGTGGTAGCTGATATTGTATGTGAAGACAGTGGTGGATAATAAGGTTCTTCAGTCTGACGGCCGCTCATTTACAAGCTTGCGTAGAATATTTACCAAGGTCCCATTGACCCATTCCACCATATTGTTTGATTCAGGGCGGTAGGGGGTAGTTAAGACCCCGCAGATTGCCATGAGCTTGTTCAACTTGGCCAATATATGTAATGTAAAATTGGTCCCGTTGTCAATTAGAATAAATTGTGGAAAACCATGGCACTATATGACACACTCCAGGAAGAACTTGGCGGTAGTGACAGCCCCCAAATCCTTGATAGCCCTTGCTTCCACCCATCTTGTTAAATAGTCAATGGCTACTATTATATATTTGGAGTGGTTTGCATCAGTTGGAAGAGGGCCCACCACGTCTAACAAAACAGTATGCCATGCAAACTGAGGCTTAACAAGCTGGTAGGTGGTATTCCAGTGGAATGGTTTTTCAACTTGGCACTGATGGCAACAACCAACTGTCTCAAACACATTGTAGTGCATACTATCCCAATAGTAGTGGGGTCACAAGAACTCCAGCATCTTTCTCAACCCTCCATGACCTACCACTCTATGAGCATCCATAACTATCGCAGGCATGGCAGAGGGTTTTGGAAAACTCAGCATCAATTTGTCAGGCAAACAGCAAGTAAGAATTAGACTGGCCTGCCAGCCCAGATGCCAGAGCACCCAAACGGGAAACCAGAATGCCAAAGGCACTGCTGCTGGTTTGACGGATATGGAACTGAAAAAAAATCTCACCAAGAACTGCCAGTGAGTCAGAATCTCATATAAGCACATAATAAATACCAGATAAGTATGGCCGTTCACCCCCAAGGGGTGCGTGAGGGTCAGTGGAAAAGGCGGTTTATTTTTCAACATGAAAACGAAATTCTGGAAAGGTTTTTAATGGAAAAATTAGGAAAGAAAAATTGACCAACAATTTTCTCAGTACAATGCAACTGAATAAATAGTTGTCAATTTAGAGAGGAAATAAGCCGGGATCAGGTCCCACAAGTTCGACCTACCCAGTGAATTGTTTGGGAATGAGGAATAGATAAGCTGACTGAGAACTGACTTTGAAGGATTTGGCGGCAGGATGAGTCATTGTCAGTTCAACCTCGAACATCTGAACTGAGGCTCAGATACATTTCTAACAGTTGGCATGATGGCGTTTGGCCCAATGAGCAGCGGGAATCCCCCAAGGCCACCCCATGTAGAGGCATTCCCATTTGGTTGGGAATGGGTTCTTGACACCACCCACCCATGCCTGGTCACTGGGCTGTTCATTCAGTCAAGAGCGTTGCATTGGCTGCAACGCCCAATCTGCTGGAAGGGAGCTTTGAACCCTCATTGATGGTGTCTGATGCTATTACCTGCCAGTTGGGGATGATCCCCAACGATTTCAAGGGGGTTGGTTTTTCTGATCATAGAGTTATCCAAATAGAAACCGTTGCCAATTCTGGCCGATGGGGCAGTTGTCATCCCTTTCCAACTACATGGAATCTGATTATTGGGCTGGCTCCCACTCAATTTTGGGTGATCATTTTCATTTCAGCGATCTTGGCGCAGATTTCCCCAATTAATTGTACCAGTTCTGCCAAGGTGAGTGTGGGCACCAGGGGAGGAATTCGAAGCAGAAAGCTGTTACCCAGCGCTTGTCTACCACGTGGGCGAGGTCGCCCTGGGTAATGAGGAATACAGCCTCCCTCTTCAATACCTTCTTACTCATGAATGGGAAAAGAGCCCAATCAATGGCCTGGGGACGTTCCCCAGGACTTACACAATTCTCCTATCTGTGATGGATGGAGTCTCTCCATATTGCCACAAAGCAGTTGGGCAAGAGGGCCCATGTGAGAGCCCACAAACATGAGAGGGCTGCAGTGATTAAGTCCTTTGTCCGTTGGCTTGATGAGCGGTTAAGGTATCCTTGGAACACGGTGAGGATGATGCTCACGCTGAGGAGGACAGTCTGTCCCCCAGAGAGAGCATACAGAGAGGCGATGGCTCTGTCAAAATCCGAGGATTGGTCCATCTTCTTCACTCAAAATCTCTGGTTCTTCATTAAAATCTTAATATTTGATTTTGTAATTTAAAAACTTTATTTTTGATTTTGAGGTTTTTATTTGTAAATATTAGAAGATGAAGTTGTCTTAAACACCTTCGCTTGGTTGTTTTATACTATGGAATGGGCATATGGGGAAATTGGACCCCGCGGAGTCTGCAGGTGGCAGGCTATTCATGGACCTATTTCAAGAATCTCAGCAACCAATATTCCCATCTAGGCCTGTTCTAGACCATCCATTGGGTACCCGTGGCATTACAAAAACTTTTCCACAAATATATAATGTTCGTCAGGGATGAATCAGAGCTCATGTTAACCTTATTGCCAAAAATCCCATTTTTGGGTAATTCAGCCTGGCAGCCCCTGATTCGCTGGGCTGCCCTTCGCCATGGCTCTCAATCCATTTGACAAGCAGCAGATTTGGCTTGGCAGCTCCTGATTCGCTGAGCTGCCCAATGCCATGATTCTCATTGTTTCCTCTTTTGGCAATATTTGGCTTAGCTGCTCCTGATTCGCTGGGCTGCCCAATGCGATGATTCTTGCCATTTCCATTTTGGCATAATTCAGCTTAGCAGCCCCTGATTCTCTGGGCTTCTCTTTGCTGTTTTCAATCTCTCCGTTTTGATCCTCAGAATTCAGGTTGGCGGCTTCTGATTGGCCTGGTCGCCATTTACATCGACCTTTGCCACCTTTGCTCCAAGGTTTCATCAATTTTATGGCATCTGATTCAACAGAATGTCATTTTTGAGGGTCATTTCCCTCAAGCCCTATGCTTTTATTTATATTGTTTATGTTACTACTAGCCGCAATCCCCGCCTTAGGGGGGGTCAGGGCTATGTGGCGGTCAGGCAGCGCCTTGACTGTCACATCACCCCCTCAGAGGAGAGCCCCCTGCGCCCCCAGTATTCCTCTACCTTCTAGGGACAGTTGGCGCAATCAGCGGCTGTTTGCCAAGAGGATTCTTCTAATGGGTAGCCAACCCATTTCACCAAGTACCATCGCTTTTTGAGAGCGATCTTGGTGTCCAGAATCTCCTCAACTTTGTACTCCGCCTCCCCTGGGTTGTCCAACTGGACCAACTCCAGCTTTGCTGGTATGGGTCCTTCATACTTTATAAACTGCGAAATGTGCAAAACTGGATGTACGCGCGATCCTTCCAGAAATTCTAATTTGTATGCCACGTCATTCACTTGTCAAAGGACCTTGTAGGGTCCTAGTTTGATGGGTCCAAACTTCCTAAACTGTCCCGGGGTGTGTAGTGTTTGACATTTATCAATATGTAATCTCCATCTTTGAGGGGTGGAGCCTCAGAGCAATGCGCATCTGCCTTCCTCTTCTGAGCCTCCGCCACCTTCTCCAGGTTGGCTCTCAAAATCTCAAATTTTCCTTGATTCCAGTTACTAACTCATCTGCCACAGGGTTTGTTCCCCTCAGCGTGTCCCTCCATTATCCCTGGGTAATACCTGTGGTTTGCGAAAAAGGGTGACATTCCAGTTGATGAGTGCGCCAGGTTGTTGTACGCAAACTGTGCAATCCTCAGCTACTTGATCCAATGATCATGTCGCGTGGTGAGGTAGCACCGTAGGTACTGTTCCAGGGTCTGATTGACCCTCTCCATCTGGCCATCCAACTAGGGGTGGTAGGCGGAGGAACAGAATGGTTTAATTTTTAGATTTTTCAAGAGGTGATCCCAGAACCTGGAGATGAACTGAGGGCCCCTGTCTGAGATGATCTTGTCTGGGAGTCCATGTTGAGCAAAGACCTCCCTCATGAAGATTTTGGCCATGTCCTTCACTGTGACCTTAGAGGTGCAAGGGAAGAACTCCATACTTTGTTAGTCAGTCCACCACCACCATGGCCACATCATAGCCCTCCAATTTTGGGAGCCCAGTGATAAAATCCACGCTCAGGGAGGTCCACGGCATTTGGGCGTTCTGCAGTGTTTCTAACTTCCCTGCGGGTTTGTTTCAAGATGGCTTTGATTGGGCGCAGGTAAGGCAGCACGCGGTATACCCTCTTACCATTCCCACTAGGCCTGGCCAGGTGTAGTTCTGGCATATTAGCTTGATTGTTTTCCCCATCCCAGGGTGTCCCGCCAGGGTGATCATGACATAGCTCCATTACTTTGGTTTGAAGCTTGAGCGTCAGGACCCATAGGCGGTCATGGTGCAGGATGAGGCCCCCCTCCTTCCTGAAATTCTTGTAGCCTTTGCTGGGGTCCCCTCCCTCTATCTCTCTCCTGACCGTCTCTCCAAATTTGGTGCGTTGTTGGGCTGTCCATATTCTCTTTTAGGTTGGCGCATTCCTCCTGTATTGATGCAAACAACTGGGGAGGGAGCATTGTGGCCGTGTTGAACTCATCCAGCTCCTCCTTTGTGAAGGTCATTTTTTGGGTCCTGGCTAAGTAGGTCTGGGAATAAGTTGCTCTCCCTGGGATTATATTATATTTTAAAATATATTGAGAAAGCTCCAGGTGCTGGCGGGCTTGTCTTTGGTTCGTCCTACGGGGGTTCTTGTGGAACTCCAAGGCCTGTGGTCCATTTAGATTGTGAACAGGTGGCGCACATACAACAGATGATGTTGCCACTCATCTAGTGCCGCAACAATCACCAGGAGTTCCTTGTCATAGACAGGGTAGTTTGTTTTCACCAGTAGCATCTTCCTGCTGAAGTAGCATACTGGGTGGTCCAAACCATTCTCCCCTGTCTACAAAAGGACTTCCCCAATGGCGAAATTTGACGCATCTGTCTCTACAATGAATGGGCGATTGGCGTCCGGATGCACTAGGACTGGCACTGTGATGAGGGCCCCCTTGATGGCCTGGAACGCCATCTCTTCTTCCTCCCCCCATTGGAAAGGGACTTGCCTGGTCAACTGGGTAAGCGGGGCGGCTGTTTCTGAGAGGTCCTTGGTGAATCTCCTCAGGAAATTCACCACCCCTAAGAAACTGCGCACACCTGTCTTATTCGTTGGCGCTGCCCATTCCTTCACTGCCATCAGCTTGTCTGGGCAGATGGATGTCCTTTTTCAAATACAACGTTTCCTAGGATAGATACTGAGCCCTTGTAGAACTCACATTTGGAGGGCTTCAGACGCAGTATAGCCTTGTCCAGTGCACTGAGGACCGTCTTGACATTCTCTGTGTGCATCTCGCGAGACTTGGAGAACACCAAGATGTCATCCATATACGCGACACAGCATCTACTGATCAAGTCGCCCAGGGCATGGTCAATGGTCCTTTGAAAATGGCAGGGGCGTTCTTAAGTCTGAACGGCATAACCTTGTACTCATATACCCCTAGGTGGCACTTGAATGCCATGTACTGTTGGTGCTCGGGTACAACTGGAACTTGGTTGAGAGCGTCGACCAGGTCCAACTTAGAGAACACCTGTTTTCCAGTGATCATCTGTGAGATGCTCACCATTAGCAAAATGGGATAGGGGTCCGTTTCAGTTATGGCGTTTAGACGGCGGTAGTCCACACAGGGATGGAGCTCGCCGTTGGCCTTGGGGACCAGGAGGATGGGAGACACTACAGGAGATTTTGAGGGCACAATCATGTCTCGCTCCAACATATCCTTCACATAATGGTCTAGGGCTTCCTTTGCTCTGGGGTTCAGGGGGTACACCAGGCTCAACTTTGGGAGCTCAGCATCCCCTTTGAACTTGAACGAGAATGCAAAGGAGCCCTGTGGATCGCAGGGGGCGGTGACGCTCTTCTGGAACAGGTGTTCATAGTCTCTGAATTCCTCTGGTTCTTTTCCCTTTCCGACCCTAGATGCACAGAGTTCACGCCAGGCCTGCTTCTGCCAGAGGTAAAGAATTCTAACGTTAAAGGCTTTTGTTCTTTAGGGTGAAGTATAACCTGGCCCTCCTCCAGATCAAAATGTGGGGAGTACTTATGCCACCATTTCATTACCAGAACGATGGGGTGGGGCAGGTTCTGGATGGCGCAAAAGTCTTCCCAGAAGTGGTGGAAACCCTGTTGAAGCTTGATCCTGGGCTCAATCTCCCAGCATTCTGATGACTTGGAGGTGTCCACAAGAGTCACGGTACCCTTTTCTCGCACTTGTACTCCCAATTTCTCTGGCTAGCTCTCAGTCCAAGTAGTTTTCTTCGGCCCTGGTATCCACTAAAGCTCACAGTTTTTCTAACTTGGCCCCTTTTTCTTTCTTCTTTCGCTTCAAAGTAAACGGAATAAACAGGTAGGAGGAACTGTTTCCATTATTGAGTGAATAGATGCAGGCAGGGGTCTGGCGAAGGCTGTAGGTGGGTCCGTCTGAGCCACTGGAAGAAGTGGGTGCAGGAGCTGCAAGGCGTGGGGCATTCTCCCTGGGGCCCCCCTGCTCCTGTTGCCCCATATGGCTTGAGATGGGCTCTGAATCCGCGCGTCATCCGCGGAATCTACTGTGATTTCCAGGCACAGGGGCCCTGGCTTGGGCCAAGGCTAGCTGGTTTTCTACCTGGGAAGCAACAGTGACCTCTTCTTCCAAGGTTGCCCCCAGGTGGGTGGCGGCCATAGCTGTGAGGATGTCTGGGCGAAGGTTCTGTCTAAACATCCGTGCGAGCTGGGAAGGAGACACTTTTTCAGCTTTGGATAGGGGCTGGAACAGCTGAGCATACTCCATAACGGTCATTTTCCCTTGGCTGAGGGCCAAGAGAGCTGACCAGGCGGCATCCTGATAAAGTTGGGGTGGCGGCTCTTTCCACAAGGTGGAGGCTGTCCTCCAGAGAGGCTGGAAGGGCCGGCTGTGTTTCCAACAGGTCAGTAAGCCAGATATACAGGTTCTTTGGCAGGTCCACTATCACCTGGGCAATATGGAGGGACACGGCCGTTGTACCCCCAGAGGCCGCTGTAAGGCAGGCCTGTAATCTAACGCAGGAGAAGGTTACATGCATTACACTCAACTCCTCTGGGGTCAATGTTTGTCTAAACTCAGATGCGGCATCAACGTGTTGGACATAAGCAACTAAATTCCCTCAGGATGGGAGGAGGCGAGTGGCTTCCCTCAGCAGGAACAGGATGGAAAAGATGACCATTAGGAGAGTGGTAGTATGCTCATACCAAGCAGGTAGGGATCTCTCATATGGTCTCCCCATCCCATCCCATTAAAGGGAGATGATATTGAAAGAACTTTTTCTAATGGGACGGATGGGGTCTCTCCACATTGCCACAAAGCAGTTGGCCAAGAGGGCCCATGTGAGAGCCCACAAACATGAGAGGGCTGCATTGGTTAAGTCCTTTGTCCGTTGGCTTGATGAGCGGTTAAGGTATCCTTGGAACACGGTGAGGATGATGCTCACGCTGAGGAGGACAGTCTGTCTCCTAGAGAGAGCATACAGAGAGGCGACGGCTCTTTCAAAATCCGAGGTTTGGTTCATCTTCTTCACTCAAAATACCTGGTTCTTCATCAAAATCTTAATAAATTATTTTGAAATTTAAAAATTTTATTTTCGATTTTGAGGTTTTTATTTGTAAATATTAGAAAATGAAGTTGTCTTAAACACCTTCGCTTGGTTGTTTTTTATATTTATGGAATGGGGGGTATGGGGAAATTAGTTCCCGCGGAGTCTGCAGGTGGCAGGCTATTCATGGACCTATTTCAAGAATCTCAGCCTCTAATATTCCTGTCTAGGCCCATTCTAGACCGTCCATTGGGTACCTGTGGCATTACGGAAACTTTTCCACATATATTTTCATTTGTCAGGGACTAATCAGAGCTCATGTCAACCTTATTGCTAAAATTCCCATTTTTGGGATAATTTGGCCTGGCAGCCTCTGATTCGCTGGGCTGCCCTTCGCCATGGCTCTCAATCCATTTGACAAGCAGCAGATTTGGCTTGGTAGCTCCTGACTTGCTGAGCTGCCTGATGCTGTAATTCTCATTGTTTCCTCTTTTTGCAATATTTGGCTTGGCTGCTTCTGATTTGCTGGGATTCCCAATGTCGTGATTCTTGCCATTTTCATTTTTAGCATAATTCAGCTTAGCAGCCCCTGATTCGCTGGGCTGCTCTTTGCCATTGCCAATCTCTCTGTTTTGATCCTCAGAATTTGGGTTGGCAGCCTCTGATTGGCCCAGTCGCCATTTATGCTGACCTTTGCCACCTTTACTCTGAGGTTTTGTCAATTTTATGGCATCTGATTCTAAGAATGCCATTTTTGAGGGTCATTGCCCTCGAGCCTTATGCTTTTATTTAATTATATATACTATACTACTAGCTTCGATCCCCACCTTAGGGGGGGGTCAGGGCTATGTGGTGGTCAGGAAGCGCCTTGACCGGCACACTATCCGCTTATATAATTCTCCATTGCGCAAGAAAGTATCCTTCCTAAGCCCATCTAACACTTTGATCACAGCCAGCAGCTCATAATGATATTTGCCCACAATCGTCTTTTTGTACATTATGTCTAAATAAATCTGCTGTAATGGTGACCGTGGGTAATTGGGAGAGATAGTCCACATTATGATGCTTTGCTCTGGGCTGATGCACGATCTCAAAATCATATGCTTGGAGCTTGAAAGCCCATCATGCAAGCCGCCCTTCAGGTTCTTGCAGATTCTGTAACCAGCGCAAGGAGGCATGATATGTTACCACTTTGGATTTCACCCCATGGAGTTAGACCTAGAATTATTTGTATGCATAGATTACCACTAAACACTCCCACTTAGTCACGGTGTAGTTCCGTTCAGGACTAATTAAACTGCAGCTACAATATGCAACGGGGAGCTCCACACCGTCATCATCTTTTTGAGATAACACATCCTCCACAGCGGAAAGTAAAGAATCTGTTTTCACAATATACTCTTTTTTGAAATTGGGATATTGTAAAATAGGCGCACAGGTTAGCGTGGTCTGTAAAACATCAAAAGCGGTTTGACATCGATCTGTCCAGTTGAAGGCAGCATTTTTCTCAAGTAGCTCAAAGAGTGGAGCCCTGATACAGCTGAAGTTGAGAATGAACCACCAGTAGTAACTGACCATCCCCAAGAACACCTGGATATCCCGCTTATTGCTTGGCTAAGTTATCTTGCAGATGGCTTCCACCTTGGCCGGCTGAGGACTAAGCCCTTTGGAGTCTACCACGAAGCTGAGGTATTCCAACTGTTCCTTGAAAAAGTGGCACTTTGTGGCTTAATCTTGATATTAGTGTCAGCAAGGTGGCGGAACACTTGCTCCAAGTGTCCAAGATGTTCTGTGAGTGTCCACGAAAACATGTTGATATCAAGTTAGACAAGAATGCAAAACAGCTTTAGGTCACCCAAAATAGTGTACATAGCCCATTGGAACGTAGAGGGGGCATTGCACAAACCTTGTGGCATGCGTGTCAGCTGGAACAATCCTTTTGAGGTGATTATAGCGCATTTTTCTTGTTCCACCGCTGGCAACTCGATCTTCCAGTACCCCAATATCAAGTCCATAGCAACGAAATACTTGGCCTCAACTAACCAATCTAAATCATCATCAATTTGCAGAAGCGGTTATGAATCTTTTTTCATAATGCAGTTAAGCTTTCCAGTAAAAGAACTTATACCTGATTGAAGCCATCTTTCTTTTTGACAGTTAGCACTGGGGATGCCCAGGGACTTTTTGATGGCTCAAACATTCCTTGTTCCACCAATGTATCTATTTCTGCAGATACAACTTCTTCTGCTGCCTTTGAGTGATGGATAGGTCATGATCGATAAAGGGTGATATCTCATGTCAACACGATGCAAAACCTTGTGAGCGCAACTCAAATCGTGATTGTCAGTTGCAAAAATGCTGTTATACTTCTATAACAGATCCATCACCCTATCCTTTTGAACCTCCATTAGACCAGTTAGCGCCTCCCACGGAACCACAGTCATTATCCTGAAGGTAGTTTTTAAAGGCAAGCCAAGATCTTCCCAAGAACCAAAGTCATGTATCTGATGGACCTCATTGATAGGGATCAGGTGCAGGTAAGCCACCACTTGATGCCACTGAACCTTCATCACACTCTTTCTGCAGCTTTGCTACCAACACCTTAACTTTCCCCTGCTCTGATAACAGTAACCCAGGAGCCACATGAGGTTTGAGCCGCGATTGTTGATAGGGCCCCACAACCTCTCCGTACAGACCTCATGGTATATCAATTTCACACTCTGTCCCAATTATGACCTGATGCCCAGAAGGGATAGTCACAGCGTTTGCGGCCCATAGCAGAATACCTTTGTACTCTTAAATCTGGTTTGGGAGCGTTCGGGTCTTCCTCTTCATCTGCTGATATCTTACAGGAATCACACCATCACTATAGGCGAGATTAGTTTGACTAGAGCGATTGGGTCATCTGGAACTCCGCTGGAAGTAAAATAGATGGGAATTCGTTGTCCCAAGATAGCTAGGGTCTCTTCCATCATGTAAACGACAGCCACATACTGTCGCATAAAAGCAGTCCCAATCAGCAAAACATAGTTGCTATTTGGTAATACTAATGCCGGAGCCACAAAAACAAAGGATCCAAACTGCAAAGGAAGTGCGCTATACGCTCCCTCAGAGAACGTGGTTTCCACCCAGCGGTCTCATACACCATCTGTTGGTCTATGTCAGGTTCTAAAGACAACTTTGCCACCAACTTAGTGGAGACAATGTTAACAGGAGCGCCCATATTAATTATAGCTTGTACTCAGGTTTTGGCTACCACAATGTCACAGTAAGTGCACTCCAAGTAATATGAATGCTGACTATTTACTACGTGTACATTTGGCAGTTCACATTTTCCCAGGAAACCTATAATACCCGCACCAACTTTAGGGTATCCTGTTATAATAGCGTCCACTGGAAAGGCGACCTCTACTTCTCTTAGAGACAATGCATCTGCGAATGGTTCAGCTGGTCTGACAGATTTTGATCAAACATTTGGCAAGAGTAAGGCTTTAGTTGCTCCGTAAACCCTGTGTCAGCCATTTCTTTGACTTGTGCTTGAATCAACACATTTACTCCCCCAACAGGCTGTTGATAGAGAAATGTATCTTCATACTAGGAGGATTCTGCTGCAATTAATACAGTAGATTCTGGTGTGACGTTTGAATTTGAGAGCGCAGAAGTAGAGAGTCCCATCTCTACTCCGCTCCGACTTTTCCCTGATAACTTTGATCCTGTTGTTTGCAAGTGATCTGTCGAGTGAGAAGCCATTATCCCATGTGCCCAGTGTGACCGCAATTAAAACAGTTTACTACATAGTACCTAAGTCTGTGCTTGATATGAGTTAGCCTACTTGGAAGGTTATTCCAAAGATGATTGGCCTAACCAGACCCATATTGGTAGAATACCTGCTGTCAATTAGTGTAGTTAGGGATGGAGCGGTAGTCAGTCAGTTGTTGCTCAGCAGTTATGGGACAGATGTTGGACTGCTGGTAGTAACCTGGCAGAACCTGAATCAATGGTTGCTTCCCCAAAATGGTTAGGGTTGGCCACGGCGACAGTATGAATCTGCTCAATATTGGATGGAGGGAATTTACAGCTAAGTGACGTACAAACTGAACGAGTTTAAGAAGAGGTACATCGTCCTCCAACAATGGGGCCATGACATTGTAAAGCTCAGGTAGGGCTTCACCGCAGAGGACATTGCAATGCATACATCAGATTTGAATAGAATCCCTGCCCCAATCAACACATGTGCTTCCACCATAAATCATTCAGCAAATGCAGTTAGAGTCTCATTATGCTTAAACCTGATGGGCAAGAACTCAGCTTTCCGCTGTGACATCTTTGCAGTTCTGCTGAACAACCACAGCACTGTCTCCTTGATTTATTGGTATGTGACGGAACTATCTGGAAGGTAACAAACAACTTGATCAGCACTTTCAACATCCAAGGTGGAGATCAACAATTTCGCCCTTCGCTGGTCCAAGGCTCCTTCAGTTGCAAACTCAAATGTCAAAAAAACCCATGAATATTTCCATCCCAATCAAATGGCGGCAGCTTATAACTGCAAACTTCCTAGAGACAGCTCATTTTTTTTAAGCACAGTGTCCAATGCAAGTTTTAACTCCTCATATGCAATGGCCCCATTGTGTCATGCTAGTTCCTTATCAAAGCAACCTGGATGTGACATAGCAGGCAACTGAGTTTTTCTTATTTTATAAATGATCAATGGGCCCCTTTAGTGAGCACCACTGTTAGAATTTGGCGGAGCCCTTGAGATATGCCATAAGGGGTTTGCACAGGGTTTAGCCCACTGAGCAATAGGACCAATGATATGATGATAGTGGCCCTTGGTAACAACAGAACAGAACAAAAATTAAATAATTATGGGGCACTTGCTCCCACTACAGTATTTTATTTAATATAAACACAACCGACCCTCGCTGTTTTCTTCCCTCTATCCTATTAACAACCTCTCTCTTCTTAATCGCTCATCTCACTTATATACAGCGGCTTTAGACAATACCACTCTCATAGCTTGGACTATTCAGTTCCACCAATTCTCCTCGTTTCAGCTTGTTATTCTTTAGTTCTCTATCGCCTAAAGTGTAGGCGATTTAATTTGTATTTGTTTAATTTCAACATCACCCTATTGCCTTATTTAGAAGCAATCCAATAATAAGCCCATTATATCCTAATATCGCCTTATCTCAATGCACATGAATAATCATAACTGATATCATTTTGGCGGATTCTTCCCTAACCGCCCTAACTGTCCCAAATTTATCATCCAGTCATATCGGAATTGCAACACACCAAAAAGGGTACAAAGCGCCATATTTTGTACAAAGCCATTGGATCATAAGACACCTCAGCACTGATGCCCCCACTTCAAGGTCCAAATCTAGATCCTGCGCCAGTTTTAGACTCTTAAAGTTCCCTGCCACTCCCATATCCACAAGTGCCTCAATTGACACCCTATGCATACCCAAAAGAATTTCAGAGTCAACAAAAAATAGACAAAACCCTGTTTATTAACCACTGCATGGGACATGCTATAAAATTGGCAATATAGTTATAGCTGGAAGGGTCGCACAGGGTTGAGCCCACTGAAAAATGGATGAATGATAGGGAGGTCGTTGGTCCACAAAATGAACTTAATAAACTTATATAAGATGAAGCAATTGCCTTGAACACACTACTTTATTCAAACTAATAACTATCAGACTCTTTCTGCTTGCAATTCCCTTTTCCTACTATCCACTCTCTTTCTCTTTCCTTTCAAAAACACCCCTTCTTGTCTTTCCATCCTGCTCAATCTTCGTCGCTTTTGTCAGTTCTGACACTTTAGCTTAGCTGTAATCATTTGCCAGAACTTTTCAGGTTCCGCCTCATCATTGCGGCTCCGTTGGGATTCACTCTATTTGCCAAACTAACATCATCTCTATTGATTGGCTCAAGTTGACATAAATGACTATCCAAGTTTGAAGCTCCCTTCAGCAATTAAGATACAATCTGCCGAACTAAATATGACTTATTGGCCAGTCATACCAATTTATTGACAGGACCTTACCAGCAAGTGGTAAGAATCACTGAATTGTCCAGGTGTTGTTTTTGCCCATATTCCCAGCCTGCTAGATTACCAGGAATCGCTAGGGGAAAATTCCCTAAGGCGAAGTGAATTGGAAATTGGGTGGTCTCAACTTTTGGAGTAACTAAATCTGGGGAATTTTGGGATATTCGCCTGGTCATATCTGTTGGTGATCAATCCGGACAAATACTTAAGATCTCATCGGGTGGAGTTGCTGATGAAATAGGGGCATTTGAAAGTGATTAACTATCAGGTGTATCAAATTGGGATCATTTGGGTTTCATCACCAACTGATTGGGAATGAATAGCAAATTGCGAGGTGAGTAATGCCACCTGCAACTAGCAAATCAATAAGTTGGTGCGCAACCTGCCTCAATGGGTAATAAGTCCCATTACCTAAGAAGGTTGCTAGCCAAATATGGTTGGTTCACTTGGATCAAGAGGAAAACGTTAGGGACACGTTTTCTGACTCTTTCCATTTAGGTCTCAAAAATTTCCAACGATGGAATCCTAGCCAGGATGGCGAAGACCATCGCTGCCAAGATGAGGATGGATGATTTAATGGCAACGGCTGCCATTTCATTGAAGAGGTGTCAACTGAGGGTTAGATGACTGAATCAATACTATAAATTCCCTTAGGATTCACTATAATAAAAAGAGATAATACATGAGTAATTATGAGAACAGAGCTATATAATTCTGAGTTATTCATTCAAAATATAGTTTAAAGAGTAGAATATCATCAGCTTCTATTGTGCTGTTCTGTCTCAAGGATATTATTTCTGTGTGCAATAATTGGAAGACTCTTAGAGAAAAAGAGTAAAGATCTGAGTGGAGATCCAGAGAAGAAGGAGTCACAATTGAGGATAGCTTCCAACTGTGTGTTAGACCGAAGAGACTGTCACCATGGTATCTCAGTGAAGATTGGGTCAGACAGAATGAGGGAATGAATCCCTAGATCACGACATCTCAAGTATTTCAAGTGGGAATACTGGCTGAGCATTGGGCTGAGATATAAGAATTCATACTCAACTAAAGATAATAGTCATTATACTATTATTGAACAATAATCAACTATACAACACAACAAAGTGCACGAGGAAACTGAACCTGTGCAGTAAAAAGGTTACTAGGGTTGTAAACTAATAATAACCACTTAAGTAAATTTTTACAAGTTGGTGCTCACTACAGGGGGTAGTTGGGTTGCAGAATCTATAAGAATGTCATACAAAGATGAGCTATGCAAACTGTGAACTGAGTTAGCCACTGTAAAGCAGAATGCTCTCTAAATTCAGCGGACCATCTGGAGTTTGCAGCCTTGGAAGAACGAGTTGCCAAGGTGGAGGAAGGGATAGATAATGTAGCAGCTTCAGGAACAAGCTACTTGGGAAAGTAACTTTGTTGAAGAAGAAAGAAGGGGACCTTGTTCAAGAGGTCTTATACCTGAAAATGGAGCAAGAAGTGGATAGCATTCCTTTAAAAATTTTTGGTGCAGATATAGAGTTTAATTAAACAAGTCGAGGAACTTAAAGCTCACAAATGTGCTTGTGAGCTTGATATGGCAAGCGATGCTGAAGAAAGAAGTCCTCACACAACACTTGGGAAGTTGAATACCACAAGGAACATGCCATCCGCTTTTGCTGCCATTTCAGAGATGATGCCCAAAGTCACTCCTCAAGTTAGCTAAGTGGTTGAACCGAGAGAATCATCCAGAAATAACTCAGAGGAATTTAAGGCAACACAAAAATTGCCAACGTTCCATTGGGATAAGGCCTCAGAGTTTTCCGACTGTTTGACATGATCATGAATGGCTACAGGGATTGCCAAAAGGCGTTAATGGTCATGAATTGCCTAGAAACCAACTGTCAGAACTTAGTGTTACCTCACCTGGGGGGACAGCTGGTCATATGCCGAGGCAAAAGCAGCCATCATGAAAGAGTTCAGAGTCTGACGCACATGTCAAAGCGCAAACAGGAATTTATGGGAATCCAATTCCATAAAGATAAGTCTCTAGCTAGCTTCACAGATCAGTTTTACCAGGAGTCACAGATCCTGGTTTGAGCGAAAGTATTGGATGACTTTGATGCCAGAATCGCCTTGCAAGCGGCCCTTCGCCCTATCATTATTTGCATCACATGATGTCTTCCATGTTCATGATGGAAATAACTACCTCGTAAATGGTAGGAAATTTGAAGATTTTGGGAATGACATTTGATGCCCAAAGTAGAAGCTTCAAATCCAATCCAGTATGAAATCCGAATCCTACAAAGGGAAATGAAGGAGCTAAAGAGATGACCAATAAAACCGTGCCAGGGAATAAGCCCAAAGAATCAGATGGCTGAACAAGAAGAAAAGGTCTGCTACCAATGCGGCGGGAAAGGACATTTTGCCATGCACTGTAAGAAGCTGAAGGACCAGATCAACGTGGTCCAGGCCAAAAAGTCAGCAGCCACCAAGAAATCGGGAAAAGGGCCCATGGCCTAGATGGGGAACAGTCTAGAGATTCGGAGAAACCTGTTCCTCCTGACATTATGACTAAAGAAATTGATATCAGCAATCTGTTCATAGACGACGAGCAGGATTAGCTGTATCAAGTGGTCGATTTAGTTGTAAATGCCATGACCAGAGCTGGGGTGAAGAAAATTGACCCTAAGACAATCAAGGAAGTTGCCTGACTATACGCCTGACAACTGGTGGAAAAGTGTCAAACTTCTGAGAACCCTGAAGAATTATCTGAAGTCTGTTTAGATGAGGCCAATTTGTCAATCCCCTTCAGCGTGATAAAAGAATATTTCCTGATCTATCGACAAAAATTATTCACATCCTAGATTTGGCTAATAACGCCACTATTCACTCAGTAAACACTATATTGCAATACTCCAAGTGTATGTATATAGACATACAAGTGAATCGAGTGTGGGTGAGGGTGATTGTTGACAGTGCAGCGCCCATCAATATTGTCTCAACCATGCTGGTAAAGAGGATGAAGATCTCACTGGACTTGGAACATAAGAAGGAATATGGGACAGCTGGGCCAAACACCACCGTCTTCTGTGGAGAATATAGTGCATTGCCACTACAATTCAGGTTGTTGGTGGTATCTGCGCCAGCAATAGTTTTGGCCAACCAAAGCTATAATATTCTGATTGGAATAAAGTTTCTTACAAAAATATGGAGTTAAATGTAACTTCAAAGATAATACGTTGACCATATTGGCTCAGACGTTATCATTGGTATGTCAGAAGGATGGTGAAGCTCCACTGAATTAGATAAACAACTTCATTAATTTAATATACAATGATGGCATTGTCCCAATTTGGTACCAATTAGTTGGTAGAAAGCGACGTGAAATACCAGCGGAAATCCTAAAGAACCAGGGAATTCCACTAAGGATTAAGATTGAGAGGACCATACCGCCAGGATTGCAGATGATAGTCAATACAGGGTTGACATTGGAGATACCTGAGCTGTTGTATGGGGAGGTCAGAAGCCCCCGGAAGAAGTCCAGAGTGGAGCCATGGGTGGCTCTTGAGATAATAATGCTGGGCCATGGAGAAATTCAAGTTCTCTTAGAGAGTTTAGTTAAAAAACTGATGAAGATTAAGAGAAATCAGATCATCGCGTTTGTTCATCTGATCCCAACGGCCAAAGTGAGAAGATTCCACAATTTTAAGACTCTTGAAAAGATGGGATTACAGACAGGGTAACCCAAAATAAACCTATTAGTTGATTGAGAGCTGCTCGCTGATCTGTCGGAAGGCCAGCAAGAGGAGGTGCTTGAACTATTTGAAAAGTATTGGGAAGTGTTCACTCAGGATGACCACAATTTGGGATGCGCACAAGATGTGATCCATATGGTTGAAACCAGGGAAAATTTGCTGATCAGGATGAGATTAATCTGACAATGGAAAGCCACTGAAGCGGTAGTGGAGGATGAAATCAGCAAAATAGTAAAGCATGGGCTTCTAGTTCCATCATCAAGTCCCTGGGCAAGTCTGATTCTGATCATGAAAAAGGATGAATCCAACTGGGTGGTAATTGACTACCAAAAGCTGAATAAAATTATGAAGAAGAAAATGTATACCCTACCAAGGATCAATGATGCACTAGAACAATTTGGGAGAAGGAAAGTATTTCTCCACGATGGATCTGATTTCAGGATATTGGCAGATCGACTTGCCAAAGGAAGACCAGGAAAAATGCGCGATTATTACCGCGCAGGGGCTATACCAACCAATGAGGATGCCCCAGGGTCTATGTAATGCGCCTGCAACGTTTCAGAGGGCCATGGATGCGATATTAAGCGACTTGAAGTTGTCATGCGTCCTGGTATATCTGGATGATATAAACGTGTTCAGTAGGACGTTTGCTGATCACCTCCACCACTTGGAAGAAGTAAAGAAGAGACTGTCCATGGCTAACCTGAAGATCAAGCCAAGAAAGTGCCACTTTTTTAAGAAATAGTTGGAATATCTGGGATCTGTAATCAACTCCAGTGGATTTCAGCCGAAAACCCAGAAGATAGAAGCCATAGAATGGATGGCTGTACCAAAGAGTGCCTGAGACATCCAAGTGTTCCTTAGGATGGTCAGATACTATAGAAGATTTATTCAGGACTTCGCTTGAATAGCCAAGCCATTATTCCATTTATTGAAGGATCCAAAAAAGGATTTTTATGGAATGAAGAGGCCCAGGACTCCCTTGATTGTTACGCCAATATTTTATAGATTCACCAATTCTGAAATATCCAAATTTTTATCAGGAGTTTATTTAAACTGATGCTTCATTGACGGCAATCAGTGCTGTACTAAGCCAAGTAGATGAACTTGGGGATGAACATCCAGTGGCATATGTGAGCCAGACACTCTCAGCCGCTGAGAGGAACTACACCATGACTGAGCGTGAACGCCTTGCACTCATTTATGCCTGTAAGCAGTTTCAGGTGTACATCCATGGAGCGCACTTTAAGGTGGTAACAGACCACTATTTGCTGCGTTGACTGCACAATTTAAGAGAGCCAGAAGGACAACTGGTCCTATGGACACTTAAGCTCCAGGCTTATTATCTTGAGATTGTCTACCAAGTGGGGGCTTCTCACCAGAATGCGGATGACATATCACGGTTACCAATGGTCCAGATGGTATACCCGCAAGCGGATGAGCTATTCCAGCTAATGGTGATGTAAAAATTGGGGACGAGCCCTGAGAAATTCAAGGTGCACTTCAGAAAGCGATGGAAAACACTGAGACTATGGATGGACAAGTATATAAGACAATTAATGGGAAGCAGTTTTAATTCCTAAAGCCATTAAGAACAGCTATAGTGCAAGCAGCTCACAAAATTGTCAGGTATGGAGGCCTGAGGAAAACAACTGATCATATTTGCCAGTACTATTATTGGGAATTCATCAGCTAAAATGTTGCGGATCATCTAGCTTGTTGCTTGAAGTGTCAGCTGCACAAACCACATAAGAATACAACTGGATACTGACTGGTCCTCCCTGGATTTGCCTGGCACACGGTGTCTATTGACATGATGGGACCGCTGAAGATGAGCACAGGGGGAGTCAAGTACATTATAATTGCCATCAACTATCTGATGAGATGGGTCGAGACAAAGGCCCTAACAAAAGTAGATGCTACCAGTACCTCGAGGTTCATCCTGGATCAAGTAGTATACTGGAATGGATGTCCGCAGGTCCTGCTTAGTAACAATGGGACCATTTTCACATCTCATGTGATTCCAAGATTAAATGATATAATGGGGATCAGAGGAGTCGTGTCAGTACCCTACCAGCCAGAGAGGAACGGACTGGTAGAATGGGTAAATGGAATGCTGGCCATGATGCTGAGGAAGCTAGTCGCAGGAAGAACTTCCAAATGGGGAACATACCTGAGTTTGGTGACATTTTCCTACAATATAAGTCATCATATGGCGACGGTAAAGATGCCATTTGAGTTGTTATATTGAAGAAAGGCCGCGTTGCCACTAATTTTATATTCAGTGGTGGAGCCTATGTTGGGGATGAGTACTGAGCAATATTTGAATTGACTGACGAATATCCTGATCAAAATGAAATTGCAAGCATTTGATACAACGTTGAAGAAAAGGATATGAGAATAATCGATGGATGATAAAAACTGAATGGCCTTAGCAGAATATTGAATAGGCGAAAGAGTTGCCTATTGCAATATGCATGGTTTCAGAAGAAACGAACTAGATGCATTGTGGTCAAGTCCGTTTGAAGTGATCACCAAGATGGCGACTGATGCCAACTCCATCTTGGATCTCTTGGATGGAAGAGTTGTGAATCGAGTCCATGCTAAGTATCTAAAGTGATAGATCAATGAAAAATAAAAGAGTTCCAAAAGGACCAATAAACCAAAAAGTTAGTCAAATCTTGATAATTAGGTCAAGTCCAAAAAAAGGACCTCTGAACCAATCTAGATGGTTAAGTTTGAAAAAAGGACCTCTGAACCATAGAAAACTGGAAGGTTTAAGTATCCAGGATCTAGTTTGGGAAAAAATAAAAGATGGACCGCTGAACTGAAACAAGGTCAAGTCACATGATGAAAAAGAAGAATAAAGATAAAAAATTGATAAAAGATATTGGGAAAAAAGAATATAAATTGCATAGAGAAAAACTGATATAATTTTATAATTTTTATTTTTTATTAATTGTCCTTGATATGGGGATGATTCCACCTTTGTTGCCTCTTGAAGGAGGGAGGATGGATCGCAGTAGGATGAACAGCTTATCGAAATCAATGTGAGATCAGACGCTAGTAAGGGCTAGACCTATATGAAACCAAGTTCTTTGAGCGGATGCAGAGCCCTGCAAGAAAGTGACTAGGGGAGGGGAAATTGAGATGTCAGATGAAGCCAATCGCAAAACCCTGGAGCAGGGAGGAAAGCAACAGTATAAGAAGAGGCAATTATGAATAACCCTGAGTAATCCCAATATGTTACCAGAGCTGGAAGATTAGTATTTAGCGCCTGACGATGGGCTTCATCAAGAACACCAGACATGTGGGCTGGCAATGAACAAGGGACGCTTGTTGGGGGTTGCCAAATCATGCCCCCTATCAATGCCATCAGTGGAAGATACCAATGGGAAGCGACGATGAAGAAATAATATGCAGGGAGCAGATTGCATCCTCAAGCGATGACTACAGGCTTCTTGGAAGCTAAAGCTGAATGAATGGTGGAACCTGGGTGAGGCTGGAAGCATTGTGGACAACTTCAAAGAACTTGGCCAGCAAAGTGAATAGCATAAGCGAAATTATCCCAATACAGGATGTTATTAAAATCAGAGGGATACAGCACTAGGGACAAATCCTCAGTGACTTGGGCCTGGAGTTCAGCGTAGGGGAGATCGAAGTGAATACTGTTACTAATGGTGATCTTGGTAACCAGAACAGTGGATTTGTAATATCGTTCAAGCTGGAAGAGGAACTCAGGAAGCAGGTCTGACCCAGCAAGAAATGATTGATCAAGAGCAAATGGTAATTTCTGGAGAATCTACAATGATGGTCAATGCATCAGCAAAAGGAGTCAAATCCAGGAGAGTTTTGAAGTCCAACTCTGGAATTACCGGCAGAGGAAGAATTGGCCAAGAGTTGATCAAAATGATTGCAAGCCTGGTTTTGGAGGGATTAGTCACCGTTTCCAGTAATTCAATGGAAGGACTAGCCGCTGGCGCCAGACTAGGCATATGTGTCCCAGAAGGACCATAGAAGAGGTTCTTCTGAGCATCCCAACTCATCTGCTGGAAGAGATGGAGGTCTTGATCAGACAACTATTCAGAAGCTGCTGGTATTGTGACTTGAAATTTGACATATGAGCTGGACAAGAGGTGGGATGTCGAACTTAAATGGAAGTTGACATTATGCACTCTACAAATCCAGTAAGCTCCAATTTCGGAGAAATTGATCTTAAAATTAATGGGATAAGCTCTCCAAGAGAAGAACTAGGAATGACTCGAGCCAAGAGGTTATGAAAGAAGTAACAAGGGTGAATAGGAATAAATATTCTTAATTGAGCCATGAAACAAACATCAATGGCAAGAGTCTCCTGTCTAGGATGAGGAGAAAATCAGGAAATCAAGGATGCCGGACCAAGAATCCTGAATATGACAGTGGGTCATATACCCTAATGGGGGGGAACTGAATCACAGGACTAATATTGTCATGAGTAAATCAATAAGCCTGGCATGACAGTAGATCTTGAGGACCGCACACTGAGAAGGTGGTAGCAAGTAGGAAGAGGAAGAGCACCATATGCTGAAGGTCATCCCAAGCAGCGTTGAGTATTGATATATGTACTCCACTTGAACCAATGAAGTATTCAACCAAGTGTCTGAAGTGGTGTTCTCATACCCCAGTCCTTTTGTCGCTGGAAATCTAGGCAAGAGGGGGGATGTGTTGGGATTTTTGCCCATATTCCCAGCCTTCTAGATTACCAGGAATCGCTAGAGAAATTTCCTAAGGCGAAGTGATTTGGAAATTGGTTGGCCTGAGTTTCAGAGTAAATACGTTTGGAGGATTGTGGGATATTTGCCTGGTTGTATCCATTGGTGATCAATCCAAAATGAATGCTTTAGATCTCATTGGGTGGAGTTGCCAGCGAAATAGGGGCATCTGATAGTGATTAACTATCAGGTGTACTGATTGGGATCAGTTGGGTTTCATCACCAACTGATTGGGAATGAATAGCAAGTTGCGAGGCGAGTGATGCCACCTGCAACTAGAAAATCAATCAGTTGGTGCGCAACCTGCCTCAATGGTAATAAGTCCCATTAACTAAGCAGGTCACTAGCCAAATATAGATAGTTCACTTATCAAGAGGAAAACGTTAGGGACACGTTTTCTGACTCTTTCCATTTAGGTCTCAACGATTTCCAATGATGGAATCCTAGCTAGGATGGGGAAGACCATCGCTGCCAAGATGAGGATGGATTTAATGGCAACGGCTGCCATTTCATTGAAGAGGTGTCAACTGAGGGTTAGATGAATGAATCACTACTATAAATTCCCTTAGGATTTACTATAATAAAAAGAGATAATACAGGAGTGATTATGAGAACAGAGTTATATAGTTCTGAGTTATTCATTCAGGATATAGTTTAAAGAGTAAACTATCACCATCTTCCATTGTGCTGTTCTGTCTCAAGGATATTATTTCTGTGTGCAATAATTTAAAGACTTTCAGAGAAAAGGGTAAAGATACGAGTGAGGATCTAGAGAAGAAGGAGTCACAATTGGGGATAGCTGCCAACTGTGTGTTGGACCAAAGAGACTGTCACCAGGGTATCTCAGTGAAGATTGGGTCAGACAGAATGAGGGAATGAATCCCTAGATCACGACATCTCAAGTATTTCAAGTGGGAATACTGGCTGATCATTGGGCTGAAATATAAGAATTCATACTCAACTATGGATAATAGTCGTCATACTATTACTAACAATAATCTACTATACAACACGACAAATTGCATGAAGAAACCAAACCTGTAAAGTAAAAAGGTTCTTAGGGTTGTAAATAGACAATAGCACATCAGTAAATTTTTATACCAGGTTCAGGATTGATAGTGGAATTGGAACCGCCCATTGGAAGAACCTTCTCAAACTCTCTGCTTGAGATGCCAACAACCTGAGCATCAGGTGAATCAGTGGCAACAGGCCCTTCATGGAAACCGCCTCACCAACTGGCACCAAAGCAAGGGAAGGAGAAACAATGGGAGAGGGAGAGACTGGACCATCCACCAGCACCAATACACAAACATCAGGAGCCTGCCTGAACCAGCCTGCTGTGCGAGAAATAAAAGGCATACCAACTTGTCATTAAACACTCCACCTTAAACCGTTTCAGTAGGGAGCCTGTTCACTGCACCTAAACCCTACCTCATGCACACTGAGAATGGCACTGATAGAGATAGCCAATGCATACATCTGGTATAATAAATTTAATTGAGAGTCCCAGGAAGGATGGTTGGCAGAAACTTGATCCAAGGCAACACAAAATACCAAAATAAAAATGTCTTATGAAAGCCTGAGTCCTAGAGCCTAGCCATGGAAAGTCTCAATGAATGAGGACAGATTGGACGCCTCTATGACCAGAATGAAGAATTATAGCAGGTGAGCCAATATTAGCACTGGCAACTATACCACCACTGATACCAGTGTAATCAAAATAATAGAGACTCCTGCTTGGTTCTCTGAAAAAAATCCCACAAATCCAACAATAAGCATCCCCCTACACTGCGTAAAAACCACACTCCGCCGTGAATCTGTCATGGAAGAGGAAGCTGCCGCATTGGCTGAAAAGTTCACCTGCAACTCAGCAAGGACGTCCAGAACCTGGTTTGCAATTTCCATGGAGAGGACAGATGGATTATCCCCTAGGGTGGATGAGGCTGAAACTGGATCCTGTGCGAGGAAATACTAGGTCAGGAATCCACCAACCCCTCGTGGAAGCACCCAAAAAATGCACCAACTGACCATACAAACAGTTCCATAATAAGTAACAACTATAAGTTCATTGGGTATAATGATACCATTGCGTCACCTAATTATAACAGAAGGGTGAAAATGGCGAAAAGTAATGGTCAGTCAATTATGTCACAGGGCTGGCTAATAAAGTTGAGAATAACCTGCTAGTTGGGGTGAGTAGACACCCAGAACACAGTACAGAATACTGGGACATAGCCATCCATAAAACTTGATATCTGATAGACAGGAAAATGGTTAAGGGACGGTGACTCAGAATCACTATTACCACCATACTACTAACAACCATGCCATGGCCGCAGTGGCAGCCGCAATTTGTGCCACTGCTGTTTCTATTGGGCCAACATGGAGACCCAAGTCTTCTCTGGCAACAAGGTTGCCAAGCGCTCAAATAGTTCATGAAACTTCACACACTAAGGAGAGAGAATCTCCATAAGCAATTTTAAATTCTGACACCATATAGCGTCCGAAATTGGGGCAATCTAAAGGGGCCACCATAACAATATCCCATTTGAGGAGAGAGGGCAGAAACTTTGTGATTATATCTACTATGGCCCAGTCATTGAATAAACTGGGAACATGGAACCTATTAAGCAGCGGCGTGGAAAGAAAATGAGTTTAACTTGAATAAATTCTGCGCAGAAACTTGTTTATTACAACAAATAATAAAAAAATCATTAAGCTATATCTGTAAGGGATGGTTGTCTTATGTTCTGGGCTTAAAGAATAATGAACTGCATAATCAAGAGTAGTGCAATCCCATCCAGTTCTGAAAGATCAGCTTTTAAAATTTTCATAACACTGGATTGATATCCTTTAAGACAGCCAATTTTTGCTCAAATTTCGCCACCAAATACCCCTCCTGTCGCAATTACACTTGGCAGATTAGCACCTCTTTGTCTGGAAGGTGACTGGATGTTCCCACGCCAAGCCACATAGGGGAGATCCCGTGGGGTATGCTGAGAAGTTGTTATGGCTGGATGATATGCTAACCATATGGTGGATTGGAGGGGAAATTGAGATGAGTCTTGAGATTGATGAAAAGAGGTATACAGGTAATGATCAATTGAAATGTCAACCAATTGGAAAAAGGGGGATTACGTCAGATTTAATATAAATGAGAGTTTCTAGTAAAAGGAAAAATGAATAGAAGACTACCAAGCTGAGGATGCATCTGACTTGGGGAACTGAGACAAAAACAGTCCCACAGAGGATTAAGGAAGAGGTCTTTTTCCATGATTAGGTGGTTGCGGATAATTTTGCAATTTTTATTACATAATAAAGGTCATATAAGGGGCAATAGTCCCATATATAGTTCATCAAGTTTTATTTAAATCGGCAATCTTAAATATGTTAAATATGATTGCTCAGTGGCTAATACCCTGTGCAAACCAACTCGGTGGAATCAAGCCTATATGCCAAGAAATAAAAGTGGCGCTCACTACAGGGGGCAACTGGTCAACTTTAGTTCTTTGACGATAGGATACAATGGCGATCCCTCATTTGTTCCAACAAATTTGATTGGATTCCATGCGCGTTATGCTGAAGAAGCATGGGAGACACCTACCAATGAACTGGTATTATTTATCATAAACAAACCGGGGGATTATAAGGTTATGATCAATTTGCAATTATAAAACTGCCCTGAGATGACGACCAACCAGTAAGGATGCTCCACAAATATGACTCCTCAGCAGCTGTGGGATATTATGGAGTGGCTTTTGCATGGATATCAAAAATATGAAAATGTGGCTGGGGAATACACCCTGAGTTTGTTTTATAGCCAATGAGACCAAGAAAATTGCTACACCCTGTCTTGTATTATCTGTATGTGACTACAATGGGGTTGTCTCTCCACCTTGGTACTTACAGATTTGAGGAGTATCTAGTTACTTATGTGCAACTGTCGATTTGTCACCTACTGCGTGTGCTGGCTTGCCACAATATAGAAATTGGAGATGTATTATGGTTCTCTCAAGAACAGCAAAATGATACTAGCCTCCTGCTTGACCGCCTCAATCATTCATTTTTGGAGGTACAAGGGGCGTTGGTACAGATGGACCATCAGGTTGGGGATGTCTACCATCAATTGGACATTTTGGTACCACAGTTAAATTTAGAATTACCTCAGGTAATAGGAGAACAGTTGAATTGGTATGGTCTATCAGCGGAGTGGATACAGGACATAGCAACATTGGGGAATAGAACCAAGAACTTTATGATGGATCTAGACAAATGGGCAGAAGCTATCAAAGCCATGATTGCTCAGCTTAAGGAAAAAATGACACTGATGGAACAGCAAGTGGCGGATCAAGTCAGCTCCTTATCAGCTGAATAGCCCAACTTCATATTAAATGTATTGACCAGCGACCAACAGATAACGTGCTTATCCTTTGGTCAATGTCTCCCAAATATCTCCAGCTAATCCGTCAGGTTACAGAACTAAAAGTTGTTAGCCAGGATGAGCGCCGTTGAGCCTTCATTTCTTCCAATCAGTGAGACAAGAGAGCATGCAGACATGCAAGGGCGCCTTGATACCCTTTGACGGGCCAACGAGGAATTGGTACAGGAACAAGCCTCCCTCCTTAACAAAATAAATGACGCTAATCAACAAGTGGATAACGCTAGCTGGCAGCACGCACACATGCAAAACATAATCGAAAATGTCCTCTTATGGCTATAAACCATGAAGCAGAAACTGAACGCTGAGCAGGAATTCCATTGGGAGTTGCAACATCAGTATGAAACACTTCAACAGGAATTTCAGGATGGACAGTGTAGATGCTATTTGATTAAAGCGGAACAGTTGGTCAATGAACACTTTGTGGAGCATGCCAGAGTTGGGGAAATTGGTGCAGTTAGTGGTATTTAGGGGAAGAATTCTATGGATCAGAAAACAAATATCCCTCGGGTGTTACAATGGACCCCCCACATAACACCATTTCTTCCAAGTCCTTTTTGACGGATCTGAGTCCGTCTGGCTGTCTGTATGATAATGCACAAAGGGGTGGTTCCAATAGTCACTCTGGAACCAATTCGCCTGCTCCTTGTGGCCAAAACCTGGAGCAAGGCGAACTTGTTAAAATCAAAAAATTACCTCCTTTCAGTCATGACGAGAATCTACATGGTTACTTTAAACATTTTGAATTTGCCGTGAAAGGGGCTTCTGATTTATGAAAAGCAAAACTGTCGCTGTCCGCTCTAGATGTGGAAAGCGCTGATCAAGTTACCTGCTATCTTCCAAATAACTCAGTATCCTATGATGAAGTTAAAGAAATTGTTCTCTGACAGTTTGCAGGTGCTACCAAGATGGCCCAACGGAAAGCTGACTTTATGGCTATAAAGTTTCACTGAAATGAGACCCTATTATAATTCACTGAACGTTTCTCAGCGGAAGCGCATGTACTCCTTTGAGCTAACATTAGATTCGCTGAGGATATCAGTATAGTGATGATGGCAGCCATCAAACCATATCAGGAACTATATAACACTATGTCTCATGTTTTGGATGGAGATGCCAGACTTATCCAAATTGTGAACATCTTACAATGACTCTCCGCCACAATCAGCGCCCCCAAAGTAGCCCAAAGACCCTCTGCTGTCTCCACTCCAAAATCTTCAGGATATAGGCCGCAGCGACTGGGTTATCAGCTGCTGGAATGTATTCGCCCCTCATATGATCAGTGGACCCCTTTCAGCATATGTACGCTTCACCAGTTCGTCAATGACCTTGGAACCATACCATCAACTTATGAACTAGTCCTTCTGCCACAATCTATATACATGAACCTTTTATGAATACTTGCTTCCCATGCGGATGAAGAGGGAATTATGCGGGTAATTGCCTTAGCAAACCACAAGTGTATGCAATGCCAACTTAGAAAATTGAGAAGGGAAAAGCTTGAGTGGTTTAGAGATGGGACGCTTTACCTACACTAACTTCAATTCATTCATCCCTAACGACTCCCAAACATCTTTCCAGGTAGAAGTCAAACCTCAGTTGGATGATTTGTTATACCAACAGCTTCAGTCAAATACCCCTGCTTCCACTTCCGAGAGTAAAAATTCACCTCTGAGCCCCGAGCTCAGCCAGGATGTTCAGAAGCCATATGCGTGGCAGATCCTGGAACAGACTGGCACCAGCAACGCGGATCCCTCGACGGACATCACCTCTTTAGTAGGGGTTGATGTAGCCATTCCAGTGAAAAAATCGCTAGTGAGTATCCTCAGGTTGAAAAAGGAATTTCCTCCTTTTTGAGTAACACAAAGCCCTTGGACGTACATGTAATAAACACTGATGGTTCTTCTTATTTGAAATGCAATTACTGTTACATTTACTTATAAAACACAAAAATCCGCACTATCATAGTCATGGGAGCACCTGTGAACATAGTCTCTACCTGACTGGTAACTAAACTTCTGATGAAACCGGATGTGGACCATTGAGTAGTATATGGGACTGTGGGGACGCATAACACTGTGTCTGAAGGAGCATATAGCGCGGAGCCTTTATGATTTGGGTTAGTCTGGGCTTCCACTCCGGCAGTGGTTTTGCCAAGTAACAACTATGATATGTTAATTGGCACGGCATTTATGAGGCGATTTGGTGTTATGATAAATATGGCGGAGGAAACTCTTACTATTTTTAGGCCAACAGATCCCCATATATTTTACCTCTTGTGGAATCCCAATGGATTCATTCCACTCTAGTCAAATCAATCTAGCTTACAGCGACAAAGTGATTCCTGTTTGTTATTGATGACTGAAGCAGCGGACCAGGGCCCTCCCCAACCAGATTTATGAGTACAAAGGGATCCCGCTTTGGGCACTGAGCACTTTGAGCCTACCATCTGGACACCAGTGCATAATAGGGACTGATCTTGAAATTGATGTCCCTAAAGGGCTTTATGGGGAAAACTATGGCGCCTCACCAGCACTCTCAGCCTGTACCACATGTGGCTTTAGGGTTACTGCTATCTGGGAATGGGGAGGTAAAAGTGCTGCTAGCGAACTTAAAAAAGGAGACACTAATGATCCAGCGGCACCAAGTGGTGGCTTACCTACACTTTGTTCCTATAGAGGAAGTTCGCTGTATTCATGATTTTGTCTCATGGGAGGATCTCAGACTACATGCAAGTTATTTGTTTGGTGTATTGACCATAGTTCCGCGGGAAGCGCTTATGGGATTATTAGTGGAACAGAAAGATAAGGCTATGGCATTGTTTGAAAAGTATCAAGATATTTTTGCACATGACGATCCTGATTTGGTGTGCGCGCAAGGGGTGGTACATCGGATAGATATGGGGGATCACCCTCCAATTTGATCACGACCTATTAGATGATCAAAAGTGGTGGAAGAGGTTGTCTCTGAAGAGGTGGATAAACTTATCGTGCAAGGGATGCTAGAGCCATCAAATAGTCCGTGGGCATCACCTGTGCTCATTGTAAAAAAAGATGGCTCAAATCAAGTGGTTATTGACTATCACAAACTCAATAATGTAATAAAGAAGGATTTCTACCCTCTTCTATGGATGATGACATGTTAGACCAATTGGGTGGGGCGAATCATTTTTCCGTCATGGATCTGATCTTGGGGTAATGGCAGATCGTATTGCCATCAGAAGAACAGGAGAAATGTGCTATCATCACTTTGAGAGGGTTATCTCAGCTGAATCACATGCCACAAGGGTTGTGCAACGCCCCAGCTACGTTCCAGCATGCTATGGATACGATTTTAGGTGATTTAAAGCTGTCCTGCATCTTATCTTACCTTGATGACATCAATGTGTTCTCACGGATGTTTACAGAGCACCTTGCACACTTGGAACAAGTGTTTTAGCGCCTTGCTTCCAATAATATCAAAATTAAGCCTCAGAAGTGCCATTCCTTTAAAGAATAGTTAAAATACCTTAGGTTTGTCGTGGATTCCAATGGGCTTAAACTGCAGCTGTCTAAAGTAGAAGCGATAAGCAAGATGACTCACCCAGGTTTAAGCGGGACATTCAAGTGTTTCTGGGGATGGTTGAGTACTACTGACGGTTCATTTCCAATTTCAGTTGCATTGGGGCCCCATTGTTCGAGTTGCTAAATAAAAATGCTCCTTTTGATTGGTCAGAAAAATGCCATAACGCTTTTGATGTGTTGTGAACCATGTTAGCAAGCACACCCATTTTGCAATATCCCAACTTTGACAAACAGTTCATTGTACAAATGGACGCGTCCCTCGCCGCTATAGGGGCAGTATTATCCTGGAAGGATGATGACAGCATGGAGTATCTTTTTGCATTCTGTATTCGAAGCTTGAACTGTCACTAACAAAACTACACTGTGACCAAGTGGAAGTGTTTACCGGTGATCTACAATTACAAACAATTTTAGTATATTTACATGGGGCAGGGTTCCAAGTAGTGATGGATCATACTTCCTTGCTCTGGCTACAGAATCTGCGTGAACTGATAGGACGGCTTGCACATAGGGCTCTAAGCTCCAAGTATATAAATTTGAGATTATACACTGCCTGGGAGCAAAACATCAAAATGCGGATTGTCTTTCTCAGCTGCCAACGGTTGCTATCATGGCAGATTTAACTGACATAATGTATGAGAAGATGGTGGCGAATAAATACCAGGATGAGCTGCTTCAGGTGATCAATGTATTAGATGGACTCAGGAAGAATACTTTCCTATGTGTGGAAGAACTATATAAGCAGATTGGAAACTTGACGCTTAGTTTCCCTAAACCTTTGGCTAGACCCGCAATTATTATAGATGCTCATCGGTTTGTAGGTCATGGAGTATTGCGGAAAACTCTGGAGTTTTTAACCCCTGATACTACTGGGAGAGCATGCATTATGTAATATTGGAAACAGTTAATTGTTGCCATCAGTGTCAAGTGGAAAAGCCTTTCTGCAAGAAGACCACATACCAGCTATTTAAAACCTAGTTCTCCTGGCACACCATTTCCATTGATGTAGTGGGACCTCTGCTGACTAGCGCTAATTGATCCAAGTATATAATTGTCACCATTGATCATTTGACTTGATAGGTGGAGGCAGGGCCATTACCGACTTGGGTGCGGTCACCACTGCCAAGTTTATTATGGAGTGTGTTATACAACAACATGGATGCCCGCAGTTCATTCTAATGGATAATGGAACTAATTTCCTGCCAAAGTTGCAAAATTTTGCAAAAATTTGATGGTGCTCTGCGGGGATTTTACCACCCCTATCATCCAGAATCAAATTGAATGGTGGAGCGGGTCAAAGGAATCCTAATGAACATACTCCATAAATTGGGAAAGTATCAACCCTCGGAATGGAGTTCCCTTCTGTCTACAGCTGTGTTCATGTATAATATCAGCTATCATTCATCCACAGGTAAGAGCCCATTTCAACTGCTGTATGGTCAACATCCGGCACTGCCCGCCTTGCTTTATTTGTGTGTAGAGGAAATTGGGGGTGTGGACCCTCAGCAATATTTGAAGACTATGAGGGATACATTGATCAAGCTGCAAACGAAAGCCTACTCAATCAGTTTGGCCAAGAAGATTCACAATCAGGCAGCTGATCATAAAAGATGGAGCAGACTTCTGCTGTTCGCTGTAGGGGACCATGTTTTATTTCATGACCAGAATGGATTTTGGCGGAAAAACAAGCTCTCCAACATCTGGGCCAGGCCGTTTGAGATAATCAAGAAGACTGGCATAGATATCTACACCATCAAAGAACCCTTGGGGGAGTTGGATCATCAACCAAGTTCACACAAAGTTCCTTTGAACATACAAGCAGTAAGAGCTTATCATCCAGTCAAAGAGGGGGTAATGTTGGAAAGTTGATATGACTGGACGATATGCTAACCATACTGGCGGATTGGAGGGGGAATCAAGATGAGTCTTGAGATTGATGAAAAGAGGTATACAAATGATAATTGATTGAAATGTCAACCAATCGGCAAAAAGGGGGGAATTACCTTAAGATTTATATAAATGAGAGTTTCTAGTAAAAGGAAAAACTAATAGAAGACTACCAAGCTGAGGATGCATCCAGCTTGGGGAGTTGAGATATAAAGAGTCCCACAGAGGATTGAGAAAGAGGACTTTTTCCGTGATTAGGTGGTTGCAGATAGGTCTGCAATTTGTAATACAGAATTAAGGTCAAAATAAGGGGCAATATCTCCATATATATAGTTTATTGATGTTTTATTTAAATTTGCGATCTTCATATCATCCAATTTGGTTGCTCAGTGGCTAATACCCTGTGAAACAAACTCGGTGGATTCAAGCCTATACGCTGAGAAATAACAGGGTACAAAACAGATTCGATGCACCCAACCTGCTGGGGTGAGGGTTGCCTTTTCCAGTGGATGGGAAACACATTGGAAGAGGTCTAAACCCAAACGACTCGCAGATGACTCAATTCCGCCTAAACTTGAATTATTTTTATTAACAGCACCCTCATTGGGACCCACTCTTATGAGATAGAGAGATGCCCACCTCTCCCTGCTGATAGTGGCCTCTTACTGCTGCCACCTCCAAACATCCCCCTTAATCTGTTGCACTAACTCTTAATTGGTGAGGTAGGGAAAAAATAGGGAAACTTTAAGGGAGTATGCCGTCACCCACCTCCCATCCACACATGGGCTAAGTCTCCCTGAAACACAAGAAGGATAACCAACTTCTTCACCCTCTTCTTTATGAGGAATGGAAACTCCTCATGTAGGGTGCATGGGATGCTCCCCAGACTTACAAAGGTAAGAAGGTTATTATGGCCTCTAAAAAGTACATACAGAAATGAAATTGCATTAAAAGTTATAGGAGTATTCCATTATTAGTTACTAGCCAGTTAATTTTTGGTTCTTATTATAGATAAATTTTAAACTTTTACTTTCATATTATTTTTATAAACCTTATTTGGTATACTAAAAGATGAATTACCTAAGAAACTTTTCTGTTTTTTATCCAGTATCAAATAGGTGATGTGCAGAGGTTGTTCCCAAGGACTCCATGTACATCAAGATATAGACTGTAATAACTAATAGTCTGCACTTTAATACTATATTATATTGATATAAAACATGATTGTAATAGATTTAAACTATTCATTAAACGAATATAATAAGAAAACCTCTGAAATATATTTGTGATTATAAAATCTGATTTTTGTAATATCTAGGAATAACAGGCTGATCTAACAATTGGAAAGTCAATTAGGCTTTTACACCTAAGCTGTAAGACTTTCCAGGATCTTATACACTCTTTCTCATGTGATTGCTCCTGTTTCCACTTTTTTTAACAGTCTGTACATTTATAGAATTAGGCTCTTAAAAAGAGAATACCCTTAGTTAAACCGCCAAAATGGCTCATTTATTTCTATGTAAGTCTCATATAACACAATCCATTTTCCCAAAATTTTCCACCCCATTCCCAGGTCCCCAAATCCTAAATTTTCTCTTTATTTTAGTGTTTAAAGTAATCTAAACAATTTTGATATAGAAATTTAATTTACTGAGAGTCAAAATAATCCCTTAGATTATTATTTTCTCCAAAAATTCACTATTTGTCTTTTTCTGTGTCAAACAAACGCTGAACCATTATAAGTAGAGTGCATTTCAATGAATAAAAGTTAAAAAGTTTCCTATGCTTAATTAGTAAGCAGATAATCATGAGGCCCATCACCATTTACAAACCCAATTATTGCAACCATTTTTTGTGGCTTTCCCACCCAAATATGAACTGCAATAAACTTGCAACCCTAGAAGAGGATGCAGTGCCTAAAATAAAAGCGGTAGCCCTTAAACCTCATTCTCTTACAAGGCCTATGTCCTCACTTGAAAAGGACTAAACTATTTCACTTTTTCACATAGCTGTTTTTTTAAGATTTACATTTTTAACTTTTTTGATTTTATATTTTTTGAAAAGCATTTTTAGTAACATGGCGCGCATTGAGCCAATCGTCTCCTGCTAAACAGTTGATAGCTGATTGAATAAAGGACTTCAGGGCTATCTTATTTCTTACTTCTTGTTTGTTTGGGTGATTCTATGGAAGCTGCAAGCTAAATAACAAAGTTTACTTGGGAACCTTCTGGTCTTAACATAAACAATTTATTAGTTTATATTTTTTGTTTTCATTATAAATAAGGTCTTAATTCCAACTTTTTTAGCATAAGTGGTACCCAACCTAAAAGGGGGAGCCGCCATGTATTTTTGTATGCAGTTGAATCAAACAAAAGGATTATCAAAAATAAAAAATTCCCAACATGGCACCTTATCTAATAGCCCAGGAAGCATATCAGAAGTCAAAGAAGCTTTGAGGAAACTTTTTTAGCGCCCACTTTAGCTGGCAGACCATAGCGGACAACATAGGAGTAGGAGCATCAGTGACATAGGTCATAATGAGGTATAGTTTTAGGGTTTCTTTGTTTATAAGGCTGGTGGTGTTCATCGCTTAACATATTGAGCAAGTTGATGCTTAGAAAAAGTGAAGAGAGTAGGCACACAAGTGAATGACTCGATGCACTGGCAGGTTTGTGGATAGTTGGGGTCAAAAAGAGAAGATTTTGCTGCATCAATGCAAGTGCAACTTGCACCAAAAGCAAGCTCCTCAATTTTGTATTTTGCATCTTCATCAAAATCATGGGGGAAGTTTGGTATAGGAATACCCTCCACTAGGGGCTCCATCGCCTATGAAGTTGCTGGAAAAATAGGGCGTTGGCAGGGGCAGATGCGGCCTCAACTGCTTCCTATTTAAGTTTTTACAATTTGCAAAACTGGGTTTTGTGCGGAAACAGTGACAGTGTGAGTAGAAAGAATAATAAAAACTCTCCAAAGCAAAATCTAGCTTGACAAAAACAGCCAGTCATTATACAATAATCCAGTCAAGACATTTTAATGGATTAAGCTCAGTCAACACTGGGCTGCCCACTGGAATTGGAGCAGAGGCAGGAACAATTGGTTGCAGACATTCAACAATGGAAGCTAAGCTAAAACATTCTCAGCTACCAAATCAGGATTAATCTTATTAAATCGTTAAATTTTGCAACATTTTGTTTTGATTGGCCGCCGCTTTATAAGCAACGCCCAAACTCACAAAAGTTAGGGGTGGGAGGATCAAGCCCCATCCACCGGCGCATCAAGTCATTTACTTGTGTGCCAGCTATCAACAAATTTGCTGAGCATTAATTTGCACAATATGTTGTGGCGAGGGACACCGCCGGCCTCATTAATGAAGAAAACCCCCAACTATACCTACTTATGCCCCATGTCGCTGATGCTTCCACCCCAATGCTGTCCACCATGGTCCGCCAGCTAAAGCGGGCGCTGGACAAAAGTCTCCCCAAAGTTTCCTCGCCATCTGATTTGGCTTCCTAGGCTGATAACCTAGGGGCTATATTAGGATTTTTATTAATTTATGATAATCTCTTTGTTTGACCCATTTGCGAATAAAGATGTGTGGTGGCTCCCCCTTTTGGGTTGGGCACCACCAGTACTAAAAAAAGAAGATTAAGCTCCATTTTGCAAAGTGGGGAGAGGCAGCAACTGGGGCGATGCTGTAGGGGGGTATAATGGAAGTGGCAGAGGCGGAAACTATGGGGCACTTGCACTTCAAATGATTGAGTCTGAAGCACAAAGGCAAATGGTGTGGTTGTTTTTGATGCGTGCCCAGAATGTGTGATCAGGGGTGTATCTAATCATTGGTTAAGGGGAAACAATAAGGTTGGTGTCAGGATGGAAGGAGCAAAACGTCACAAAGGAGCATGGGCCTGCCAGATGATCCGTCACATTAAGCACCACAAACTGCAATACCAGGTCTTTGCTGTGAATGGACAAACCCTCCATGAGCTTGTAGCGGAGGCTTTTGGGGAAAAGGTTTAAGGGCAACAAAGCTAACTGGACCATTAAAGTGACCTCATTAGGGGAGTCAGGTGTTAATGGTGGGAAGTGAAAATGTTTATAAACTAAAGTCAGCTTAGCTGCCAACATTGTGTTGGCTTCAAAGCTGAAGCCAAGATCAAAATACTCTAGAAGGAGCAGAAATCAATGAAGCTGACAGGTTTGTAAACCGCTGTGGCCATCTCAATGATGGCCACGCTCAAATATAGGAAGAGATTCCCATATTTGACTTGGAGGCCAAAATGAAAATTGCTCCATTGAAGCACCCATGGGCTCTGGAGCACTGCCTGGGAGTTTGCAAGTTGATGGGCCAAGTTCTTAGGGGAGAAATAATGCCTAATCACGTTAGGAGGGCTGTCAAAGACAGTATAGGCGTGTTTTTTTGGCGGCCAAAGTATGCCAGATGACTGCACACCATAACCCCAAGCTGGGACAGCGGGCGTCGATGGCATTAACATTAGTAAAGTTTTGGCTCAATCAAGTGCTATTTTTTGTATTTTTTTCTAGAATTTCAAATTTGACTTCGATTTTAAATTTCAAAGTAAAAGAGAACTCACTGGCCTTAATTCCAACCTTCATAAGATTAATATTCTCTTCTTCCCACTTGTGCCTTTCAAAATAGATGAAATTTTTGCTCTAATTTTATTTTAATTTTTTCCATTTAAGTTTATCTGTTAATTTGTATAAGAGAGGAGACAACATACTATGTCTAGTGACACCATCAATAGTCCCATGATTAAAACAGGACATCCCATAAGCAAGATGACAGGGGATGGCTTAAGTGCCCTTAAATATTAATTGATGGTTGGACACCAATGGAAATGCCAGTAAAAGAATGATGTCAATAAGAAAATGCTCCTTGGGTTCCCAAAGGTGACTAGAGGATAGTAAAAGCTACTAAGGACATATCAATATTAGCCTTAGATGTGATCCAAGATCTTTTTAACAAATGCCTTCAATTCCCTGACAGGTATCTAAAGGATGGGTGTAGCTTAAGTGGCTTACCTGCACCTAGATCTGTAACAAAACCACAACTTGAAAGTGCTATTATCATTAAAAGCAAAGTGTACCATTTGCCTTTTGATCAAGGCGACTCTTTTTCAACAGGTTTTGTTTGATAGATGACTAACAGGACCTTGAGATTCCCATGTGCTACAAAGACTTCCCTATTCAAGAAATCTTATCCTTAAGTTCCTGTATTGAAGCCTGTTATAGAATACCATCTAATTAATCTGGGCGTTAAAAAGACTTTTACATATAATTCAATGCTTTGTGCTTTTCTAAAAACCTCACTATTTTTCTAACATACTGGCTGCTTCAGTAAATTATATTTTTCTTATTCATTGGAGGTCACTTATTTAAGGCCTAGACTTTTCAAAACCCACAATTTCAGCTCTAGTCTCCCAATACAAAAGCTTAGAACTATGTGGCAGTAAAGAAACACCTTAACCATCACATCAGCTCTTCATATGGAGCCCCCTACATAACCAGTATTCTCAGACCTTCTGCGGGTAGGCGGAGAAATCATTAACGTTTTGCCAGGAGAAATCTTATATGGGATAGCTGACCCACTTGATAAAATACTAAAGCTTTCCACAGGAGATATCTGTTTCCAAAATTTCCTTTCTATCATAATTGACCTCACCTGTATTGCCAGAGTGGACAGGCCTGGCCTCTCAGGAAGTGGAACATCAATCTTTGTTGTAAGGCATGTAACATCAGGTGCATGCAAAACTTTAAGAAGTTCTAGTTCATAGGCTTCTTTGTTTACCTGGAAGAGGACCTTACGTGGACCTAATTCTGAACTGGCCCACTTGCCCAGGGTTGCTAACTGATAGGGTTGAGTCAGTTACATTAGGTTATTTGTTTTTTTTCACAGGGTGACCCACTGAGAAATTTGGACAATCCTGTTCTCTGGAATGTGGTACTTTCAATCATGTTTCCATGCGCGTTTAACCTTTTATACTTTCAGATAAATATTAAAATGGCTGTTCCTAAGCTCAACAAAGCTTCTCTCAAATATTCTGGGACAATAAGGTAAGTTCAAAACTTTTTTTTTTAACTGAGGCAAGCCAACCAGGGGACAGATAATATCAATATATATAATGTGATAGTAGGAGGTGAAGTATTGCGAGATTTAGGCGCCCAAGAGTAGACAGGCTACCCCCGTTGCCAGCCAGTACTGCCAGGTGTAGGGAGATTGGTTGCCCTACTCCGAGAGGGCTTCCTTTATTATGGAGTAGGTGTGAAGGAAGGGGTCCATATGCAGAAACCAGACTGGGAACCATGATTCATTGATGTTTTATTGCTTTGGCTTCATGTATCCATATAGACAGGCTTGAAAGTATTCCAGTAAGTATAGGTGAAATCTGCTGATTATCATATAGATGGTTGGCATGGTTCCCTTGAATGCATCCAGTGCACACAGTGTGTATTGTCCACAGTGCAATAGTGACTATCAGGGAGTGGTTTGTGGGTAGTATCAGGGATTCAAGTTGGAGTGCAAGGAGGCTTTGGATAATTGACAGCTCATGGTTGCTGTGGGACTCTTAACAAACGTGCAACTTCCCTCCATATGGCTCTAGGTGGGAGGGCATGCTTTGAGGTGGTGGCGTAGGGTGCCATCCCCTCTGCACACTGCGCAGGTTTCATGAAGAGAGTTAGAGTGATTCGCTGTTTTGTAAGTTTTTCTGAGGCAATGCCAGGTGTTAGCTCTTACCCTAGCTGGAGGAGCGGATGATATGTTAGCCTCCATATTGCTTTCTGTTTTGCGAGGTCGTAGGGGATGTCTAGAGCATCCAGGAAGTCAATTCTTGAATTGAATGGGGCCACATCTTGTGTGTCCCTCTGGGGGTGGTTGTCTGGTTTTCTTAACGTAAAGCAAGATCTTGTCCTTCCCCTTCCCTGACTAGTGCCTGCAAGAGTGACGGTCCACCCTATGTGATGAATGGTGTGGAGGAGGCGTTTGAAGTAAGGGGAACCATGTGGGTCCACTGCATTGGGGCGGTTTTCAAGGTATGTGAGCAGGCTGAACGGGTTGTGTGGGTTGTATAGTTTTGGCGCCTGTGCAAAGTTGACCCTCGCAGCTCTAGACTAGTGTTGTTTTGGGAGGTCTGGGGCTAGAACATCCTCTATCCATGTGCCCAATATTCAGTTGGCGTGGTATTTAAAGTCTATTGGGCCCATGCCTCTGATGGAGCGTGGGCCAAAGAGTATTTCCACCTGTACATGTGGGCGAGACCCAGGCCACAGCCATCCTTGGATAAGTGCGCGGGCTGAGAATATGAATGTTGGTGAGAAGAAGATTGCATCTGTGGGGTTAACGGCATTGATGAGATGAGTGAGTTGTAACGGTTACTCTCCCCAATAGTCCTGGGGATCTTAACTTAAGAGAGCCGACGCAGTTGGACATCCGCTGTAGTAGGTTGTTCTCAATTATCTCATTGGCATACCCCCCTGTTTCCAGCCATATTCCAAGGTGGCGAACAGGGTTGGTTGAGGGAGGCGATATGAAGGGTAGGATGAGTGGGTTGTTCCTTCGTGGCAAGCTGTGGGATTTGTGTATTGTGGCCCAGTTGTTAGTGTACTTGCCTAGGAGGGTTATTTCCTTTTTGTTGAACGACGCGTTGCTCACAATGGAATACTCATCCAGTGTGCATTCCATCTGCTGGAATCATTGTTGTTAGCTATACCTGTCACACAGTCACTCACAAATGCTAGTATCTTGACTGTTGGTTGGCCATGTGCAGTTATGCCCATAGGGCGTGAGTTAGCGAAGCAAAAGAGCGGATCGATCCAGAAGTTGTACAGCAGTGGGATGAGAGGGTCCCTTGTTTGAGTCCTCTATGTGGTGTGATCTTGTTGGTCAGAAAGCCAGGGACAAATTCAGCCATAGATGCGGACTCTGTGAGGAGAATTGCCCAGTTTATGAATCTGGGTGGGAGTTTGAAGGCGCTTAAGCATTCCTTCAGGTACGGCCAGCTAACACGATCATATGCCTTCTCCTAGTATAGGAATACTAGGGCTCTAGTTGCTTTGGACTGAATATGTTGGCGACAAAGCTTAAATTGGTCCATATTGAACGCCCTGGTATAAACCCAAACTGATTGGGTGACAGGACTTTGGAGGCTATTGTGCCTAGTCTGGTAGCTAGAATTTTTGTAAGTAGTTTTGTGTCAGTATTTGAGAGTGCTATCAGGCGCCAGTTGGCCAGGTCCAGTCTGTCGACCTTATTAAATAGGGTAATGACAAAGGAGTCCTGGCCACCAGGTAGGAGGCGTGTCTTCAGCAGGCATTGGTTCATTAATGTCAAGAGGAGGGGGGCGATTTGCTTGAAGTATTTTTTGTAAAATTCGTAGGGTAACCCATCAGGCCCTGGGCGTTTCCTACGTGGTGCATCGCGTACTGTGTCCCAGAACTCCTCCTGTGTAATTAGGTTTAGGAGGTTATAGTCTGGCGGTGCGCTTTGTATTACGGCAGTGTGTATATATTTTCAACTTAATGGGGGTAAGTTGGGGTATCAAAGTATAGTTCATTGTAGTTTTGGTGTACTTCCGCCTTAACCTCCACTTGGTCAGTTGCCGCGGTACTGTCATCTTTGTGGACCTGTGTGCATATGGGCTGGTTGCCGCAGGAGTGAACTTGGCAGAAAAAGTACATTGAGCAGGTTTGCCTTCTTTTATATACTTACCTTTTCTCAAAACTTTGATTCTGTGCTGGTGTTTGAAGATGAGGGTGTTTAGGCTGGCGGATATTTCCGCCCATTTACGCCCCCAGTTGGGTCTGTAGACAGACTTTGGGATGTTGATCTTGAGGTGGTCCAGTTCCGCCAAAGTGTGCCTGATTGTGGCTGTGTCAAAGATGTACTTACGTGAGGTGAGATGGAGAGTTTTGTATATTAATTTGACTTTGAAATTTGCCCAGGTTTTAATGGGGTCCAATATAATTTTATTTGAAATTTTTGGATTTTTGGCCTTATATTTGAATTAGTCAGATATTTTGGGCAATTTTATATTCCAGGTGCAATTTCCTCCAGGTTGACGCCTGTGCGGGAGTTTGGGTTAGCAAAAGTTGCACCAAAATGAGTTGGTGGTCATAGAAAGTGATCTTTTTTGTTGAGAAGTTGGAGATGTTTGAGCGGTGGGTTATAAGGGTGAGGATGAAGTTGATGTGGTTTATTGAGATGAGCGTTCCCTCACGTATGTTGGGGCGAGTCATGTGGGGGAGGAGTGGCGACCCAGGGGGAAGAGTACTGTATAGGCTGAGGGATGCCTTCATTTCACAGAATTTAATGTGCCCTGGGGGTATCCCCTGGGGGTAGGCCATCAGTCCATGTTGGGGTCAGCCCAGTAGGTGGAGTCGCCCAGTAGAATGGTGTCCAGTGGGAGGGCAAATGTTAGGATGGTCTCAAGAAATTGTCTCCTCTTGGCTGCGGTGCACTATGAATAGATGAATGCTATCAAAATTGTGTCATTCTGGCATGCAATTGTTGTTACCAGGATATGGTCATGCAGATATGAAGAGGAGATAGTGATTTTTAGTTTTTTATTATTGCAGATGACCACCCCACAGTGGGACATCCATACTAATTAAGGATTGTGAGACCCTGGCTGACCAGATCCCTCTTCTCTCTGTAGACAGCAGGTTTCTTGAATGGCCAAGATATCTGTAGGGGGTTTCCGCAGGAAGTCCAGATTTTTGGCTTGGGACTATTGAGCCTTGGCTCCCACAATGATTAGCGTCCCTATTGACACTGAAGGGCCCACAGTGCCTCAGGAGAAGTTGGTAGGGCTGTCCAGCCCTATCACAGTTTACCATTAATGGTAAATGCTCCGTGTGATTGGGCCTGTCCCACCTGTGCAGGTTTTTGATCCCTTACCCTTTGTCAATTTTGCGTGGGTCTTGCAGTTGGGAGGGTTTAATCCAGTCTCTTCCACTAGAGACTCAGGGTGGTCCAATGTGGTGTGCTGGTTGATTTCTGTGGAAGCGGGGTTCAAATTTGCAGATGTGGGTTCCACATTTTTGCCAATAGTGGAGCTGAATTGGATGGCTAAATTCGCTTGATTGATACCACATGGTGTTTCAGTCAAATTGTTGAGAAAATGTTCATCTTGGGTATTCTGCTCTGATCGGTTGGCTCAGTTAATTTCCTCCATATCCTCCTGAATTTAGCTGGGGGTGAAGGAGGAGGCCGCAAGTGGTGAAGCCATGGCCGCTGCACTTTGCAATTCTTCTGTGCCATTTTGTGCACTTTAAGTGAAACTGGGTCTATGAAAATGTATTGCTCATCCTCTCCCTAGAGGAAGGCGTGGTTGGTGCTGGTTACTTTGCCAAAGTCTTTGCTATCCTCATCCATGTTGTCATTGCAGAAATCTGGGGCCATTATGCCCTCCTTAATGGGGCATGAGTGCACCTTGTTCCCCAATGCGCTGCACTGATTACAGATTGGCGGTGCACTTTCTGGTGTGACATAGAATACCTTTGACACCCCCCATCTGGGAGGTAAGACCGTTGTGCATGGGATTTTTGTGAGGTCCTCAGCCACTTTGGGGAGCAGGTTGATCACAGATATTGCCTTACCTATGCACAGGTTCAGCATCAGGTAAGACCTCTGTAGTTTGAATTGTCTGATCTCTCAATAACTGGTAATTTCAGCTCAGAGCTCTTTCTCGATCACTTTTCAGGTAAAGTGGTTGGGAGTGAGTCAAAAGAGATGAAAAAAGTGTTTGCTTTGTTCCATCTGGTGTGCACGATGTTCACGATCTATTGCCTTTTCAAAGAACAGTCTTTATGCAGACTTTTGTAGCAGCGTCTACATCTTCTTCAGTTTTGAAACCCATGTCAATCAAACTGTGGTGGATTGTATTGGTGGTAATGTACACCGTGCGGGGAACAGGAGGCCTGTGCCTTGCCCACTTTCTCCCACAGAGTTGGAGAATCAACCCCTAGGAAGATTCAGAGCCCATGCTTTACATGTGATTGGGGTTGGGAATATTGGATTTCCATGTATAGGGTTTGTTTAGTGGTGAACTCCACAAACCAAGATGGTATCAGAGTTTGTGGTTTCTTGGTGGCATTGGTTCCCAGTCCCGCCAAGGCGTTTCTCACCCTTTGTCGCACCGTTTTGCACATTGCCTGATACAATTTTTGCCAATTTATATTGTTTTGTTTATTTCGCCCATCTCTCCTGTGTGATTATCAAATTATGCCGTTTGAATTGAATCTTAGTAACAAATGTGATCGTTACGGGAAAAATCAAGGTAAGTTCAATACTTCTAAAGTAACTATTATGTTATAAGCTTCATTAGCAACAATTTAAACAACAATAGAAATCAGACTCTGTGAAAGAAGTTGTTTAAGTGAGAATATCTGAATATATATATATTTAAATGGAGGATTTATGGTGTATAAAGTAGGGTTAAGACTCTTCACTCATTCTTTTTGTAAAATGCAATTCCACATTTTTATTTTTGATTTCAGTGTTAGCAGAGTCAAGATTTTGATTCTGGTTGATCTTCAGGGTATCTCTGAAAATTATACTGTGGAGTTCCTGATATTATATAATTGTATGTTTTCTGTTTCATGCCTGAATGTGAATCCTGTGGCTCTTGCAGCTTTCCATGTGGCCTTGTAAGTTCTGGGGAACATCCCCTGTGTATAGATCAGGCTCTCTTCCCGTTTACGAGTAAAAAGGTTCTGAAAAGGGTGGATGTACCCCTTGTTAACAAAGGTGATCTTGCTCACATGGTAGATGAGCTCTGGGTAACAGCTCTCCCTCTTTGGATCCCTCCCCCAATGCCCACACTCACCATGACTGAACTTGTCCACTGTATCAGGGAAATCTGCACTGAGATCGCCAAATTGTAGTCAATTGGTTTGAAAACAATTAGAAAGAAGCCCAATGATTGGAATTTACATAATCAAAAAAGGATGAAGATTGAATCATTGGCTGGAATTGCCAACAATTTCAATTCAGCCAGCACTACGATTGTCAAAACTAACCCTCTCTCAAAATCATCAGGGATGATCTTTGACATGCAGGTTGTAGCATCAGACATCATCGACAATAGTCAAAGCTCCCATCTAGCAATTTGGGAGTTGTGGCCAATGCAACGCTTTTGACCAAAAGAATAGCCCAGCACCAGGCACATGTGGGTTGAGCATCCCAAACCCAGACCCAACCAATTGGGACTGCCCCTACGTGGGGTGGCCCTGGAGAATCCCATTTTGTCAGGCTAGATGCCGTCATTCCAACTGTCAGAAATGCAGTTGAGCTTAAGTTCACGTGTTCAAGGTCAAATTGACAGCAAATCAGCCTGCCACCAAATTGTTCAAGGTTTGTTCCAAATGAGCTTGCCTGCCCCCACCCCCAAGTAATTCGCCAGTTAGGTCAGGCTTGAGAGACCCAATCCCTGCTTGTTTTTACATCAATCAATCAATACTTAATCAGTTGCATTGCACTGATAAAATTGTTGGTAGATTTTCTTCACTTTCCCCTAAATAAACTTTGTGATAAAAACTATCAATTTTCAACTTTATTGATTTTTTTTCTGGCCATATTCCCAATGGCTTTACTCTGGTAGCCCATCGGTCTTTATAACAGATGGGCTTTACCATTACTGATGGTTACTAGGGCCCCCACCATCATCAACTGGATTCAGTGAGCCAGATACGTCTGGTAATTCAACCCCTTTATTTCAATATCCGCCATCAATATACTGGGATCTTATGGCCTTACATCCACCATTTTCAAGAAATGATCCTTTCTCTTGTCACCTCAAGTGTATTGAACCCACCCAATGATGACCTTGTAGAAATTATACCTGTGGTAACATCCCCTGCAGCAAGACCCTCAGTGTCTGGGTTTGTCTCCATTTGGTTCGTTTTTTGATTGTTATTCACAATTGCCCTACACCAACGATTTATCATTTCCTAATCTATGGCTCCATACAACGTCATATGTGCGGCAATGTCTCTGGCATTCTGGCTTGCTTTTTGCGCTTATGCATCCCAAGTGGCAGGTCAGTCTAAACTTCTTCTGCCGTTTTTATGACAGGCCTGCTCTGTAATACAGATTTCTTATATGAGATTATTTGATTTCATGATTTGGTGACTCTCTCATTAAGTGGAATTACCAAAAGGGAAACACTCTGTGGATGGAGGAAATGTCAATAAGCAGTTATTAAAGGGAGAACCTGTAATGGGCAGCCTAAATTATAGGGGGCTGTTAGCCATTAGCCTAGTCATTAATAGCATGAACTATATCTAAATGCGGTCCTTTAAAGCTCACATTGTCAGGAGAAAATTTGTTTTAATACTTGATACAATGAGACTTAACCTACTAAGTAAAGGTTCAGTGGCCTTAAGAAAACTTTCAAATAAAGATAAAGAAAATAGGTTAAAATTTAACTATTTTTATATATATATATATATCTATTTATTGAATGATTGATTGATACTTTTTATAAGTACCAGAAAAGAATCAAGTATAAAATAAATGAAGGGGATATTTCATATGATGAGGATATGTGAATACCACATGTGAGGGTGGAAGTAGATTTAGGGAGTAGGAGGTGATGGCGCAGTCCAAGTTCAAAGTAGGAGTAGATCATGATACATCATTAAAAGCTGGATTGAGATCAACTGGTAACGCAGTTAGTGGGTTTCACCATCTACCAATAGGAAGTCAACAGATAAAAAGGATAAGATAGGTGGCATAAGGTTGTTAATGGGATTAATAGAGGGATAAACATTAAATACAAACTCATTTTTTAAAGATGGGTGTTACTAAGATAGTTTATGCATCCTTACCTATCTTATTAGCCAATGGAGCACTAATGGGGAGATTGTCCGGAATTTGCTTGGTAGAGAGCTCAGTAATTATATAGGAAATCGCTGAGTGCTTAAAAATATAGTTTATTAATAATTTAGAACTTAGGCCCAATAAAAATTGATTGACATAATAGTAGTAGTGTTTTGGGACTTAGTCCTAAGAAAAAATTATGTAGTAATTAAATTAATAGTAATTGTAAGTTAAAAAGTGAAAAATTAAACAAGTTGGGAACCATAAGTCAAGGCTTTACCTAACTTAGGGAAAAGCCCAACAGAACCCCATCTAAGACTTGACTGGGGGTGGCAATGATTTTTCCAGGGTTGGCTAGCCTTGGTAGGGTCCTAAGCTGGCAGAGTTGGGTTGTGTGTGATAAACCAAGGTAGTTTGGTTAGATGTTGGCCTAGCGAGTAAAGTGTTTATCTAAGTTGCAGCTTGAAGACATTTGGTAGTGGATTCATTGTTAGTTTTGTAGTCATCAGATGTAAATGCTTAATCATGATGATGAGTGATTACGGATCAAGGCACACGTGAGAATTTGGTGCAGATAAAACTTGAGATAAAAGTTGGGGTTTGTGTGGATAGATTTGACACCTTGCACTCAGATACTATGATTAATATCATCAGCGGTCAAAAAAGATGTACTTAGTATGCTGCATGAATTTGGGGATTTACTGGATGATTTCAGAGATGTGGAGCTCAAACCTAGTACTAAAGTCCTAATAATGCTTAAAAGATGTTAATGACAAGAAAATCAGCCAACAAGTCTACATCACGATAGAATGAGATTAACAGGCAGGAAGCAACGTTCATTATGGAGTTGGATAGGCATGGGTCCCCTGAACATGGTCAGCTTTAGGGTTCACTTTGAGCTGCCATGCACAGCTCTTTGAACTTGCTAATGGTAGCCTCAAACCAGGCTTTATCTTGAGGGATTTGGCGATAAGACTTACCATCTTAAAACTAGGTGGTAAAAACAAGTTCCACTCTAGTTGAGGGTATGAAAGAGGTTGAAATGCAGAAAGATTTCTTGCAAGCGGTCCACCAGCAGATTGGAGGGGATGGTTTAGAGAGCAACCGCCATGTTAGGTTAAACCTCCTCATGCATAAGGCATGGATATCTTGATTATGACCTAGCTTACTTCAAAGGTAGCTGTCATTGGGTTCATATCTAGCCTTGTTTGCTGGATTAAGTTTAATGCATCAACAAATAAATATAAACTCAAATATGGGAGGCGTCAGTGTGATGATAAAAGGCAAGAGTCACAATAGTGAAGGGAAGATATCTTAGTTGCTTGGGTTGACTAACAATTTGTGGGAAAAAATAAAGCATATTTCGCGCAAATCTAGAAATATGAACATGTGGCAACTTCCAAATCCTTCCTGATTTAGATAAAGCAGGCAGAGAACTTCAACATTCTGGTTCTAACAGAAATATTTTAGTATTAGTAAAAAGAATTATAAATAAAATATGTAGGAATAAATAATTTTGATGAATGGGCGAAAATAATTTTCAATGTCTCAAATTTTAGTGTCAGAACAGCAAGGAGCTTTAGTGTGAGGGAATGGAAAAGATGCAAAGGCATTTAGGTTAGAAGTTATTATTATTTGTCAGAACAGAAAGGATTATTAACGTGGGGAAATGCTGAGGGCGCCAAGGAATTCAGGCTAACTGTTCTGATTTGTTGTCAAAACAGCAAGGAGCATTTTTTAAGTCTGGGGGAGCAGCCCTTGAGCCATAACCATAAGTCGTTCACTTTTTGCATAAAAAGGGGCCCAAATTAAGGCGGCCGTCCCCCTCATCAACCAAGGAAATTTCACCCTTGTGATGGATGAATGATAGATGTTGGACTACCCTTTTAAGGTTCCTCCTTTTCCTCCTTTCCCTCCTTACCTAATTATGAATGAGTATATTCAGGGGATTAGGGGGGTGTGCGCAGAGGTGGCAGCAAAGAGAGGGAACCAGCAAAGAGCAATGGCGAGCATTTAGACCCAGCGCTGATGTCAGGGTCCACTAAAGAAGAGAAGAACCTCAATCAATAAGGGGGTCCAAATCTAACAACATCTTTGTGTTTTTTCAATAAAGTGAAAAATCTGGATTAACTAAGGGGTCCAACAACTGTGAAATCAAATGTGATAATTCCATTTGATACCCAGTGGGACGTGGCCCCTGTGGTCTGGCCATTGGCACTACCAGTCACCTGGCAATTGAAGCGTTGCCAACCCAAGAAAATCTCAGTTGGTAGAACAAGTTAGTGGTGAAATTTGAGTGAGAGCCAGATGGCCGTGATGGAAAATTTGGCATCAAATTAGTTTCAAGATCTCATTCTGCCAAAAATTAATTGAATTCATAATTAATTCACTAATGGTCCTCACTTATTCCCCAAGAGCCTAGGCCTTAAGGCAATTACCCCTCACTGAACATTTGTTATTCAATTATTTCCTTTTTGTTTTTAATAAGCAACTCACCCCCAACTAAAAAATTTAATTTTTTTTAATATTTTTCCAGTGTTTTCTGTATCAACAACCACAAAATTATGTTTTTCAGGTTTCTTCATGATTAGCCCTAGTTGTTGTTATTACCACGGTACTCCCCACATTCAAAAATGGGAGTATCTCATATGTGACTTGTTAGGGATATCCCTGTTTTTTAGTGCTCTAGCATAAAAATATACCAATGATGTTGGAGATCTTATCTCACCATTGGGAAAGGTTTTGCTACCTCGCCGCCCAATCTATCATTAGTGGTCCTGCGGTGAATTCTGGACCCTCCATTGTGGCCAAAGAGTCCCCTGTACCCAAATCTTCTGGTTCCTCAGGGTCCATTGTTTGGTTGCTTGTCAGGTTGATGGTTATGGAAGCCGTCATCCATCATTCTCTATTTGCCTCCCTTTCGCCTTATTACCTTGGCACTTGATTGAAAATGCGCTTAGCATTCTGATTTGCCTTCAGTGTGCTCACAAACCCCGACTTTCATGCCAGTCTCAATTTTATATGCCAGATACATGATATATTTGATCAGCTCACAGTGTCCGCCATTTTCATCCTTCTGTTTGAGTTGGGTGAAGCAGTGGCTTCCATTTACCAGATATTTTTGCAGTTGGTGCTTTGCCCCATGCTGTTTATTTGGTTGGTAATCACTTTGTATGTTGCTCTCAGGTGGCAGTGAAAGAGTTTTTCACTAACCATGTTGTCCCAAAGATTCCAGCCTCTGTTCCAGCCCACCCTCAGGGGGTGGGATCATCAGGTCCATCTGTAGAGTTTGCCAATCGGGTGCTCGACGCCTTTGCTAACTGCAGGTGTTATTTTCAATCTCCCCTACATGTTTTACTACCTTTATGAATATCCAACAGAGTGTGGCCTTGGTTACAAAGTAAATGTGGTGCCCGCCATTGGGTGCTGGGTATCCTACACTCGCCACCCAAGCTGGAGCTTTGAAAACCCTGATCTCACTGGTATCACTGGTGTTGCAGGCGCCAGTGATAGAATCAGTTCATTTGCTCTATATTTTTTCTGGATACAGAAGCGTCGAAAACTGACTCCATTTGTAGAAGCTTTTGTGAACAAGACCCTGTAATTGGACACTCTCTGGACGTTTCTATGGCAACATTCCGCGCTGCCTTGGATCCCGAATACATTAATCATGATGTTTATACCTCACTATTGGAGACAGTGGACTGAATTGGCATGAAAGCGGCATCTATTGGCGCCACATTCCGCCAGATATCCCATGGGATAGGGGCTCCTGAACCCCATCAGTTTATCCTGTGGGGTTTTCCTAAAGTCCGATTCCTACCCACACTCCTGAGTTCATGTAATGGGATTTTACAAAGGTGCAGTTCTTTCTGACCCTTATGGTAGGTCTGAGCCCACTTTGGCTCTCATGGGCGAGGTGCCTCCTACAAATAAGCAGATGACTGTCAATCCATTGGTCCCCACAGTTGACAAACGCCTAACACAAGAAATTCGTGAAGCAATACCCCAGTCTTGGTTCTAACTCCCTTGAACTGGTTTCCTCGACCAACGTGATGATTATTACCACACAGAAGGTGGAATTTTGGGCCCATGTATATAAAAAATTCTGCTTAACTTTGCTGCCATTCAAATCTGGATGGGTGCGCATGGAGTATCATTTTGAGGCCTTGGTTGACATGGGAGTAGCGGAAAAACTTCATAAGTTTCAAGCAGCAGCAGCTTGAGGTGGACTTAGATGTAGGGGCATCGGTACTGGGCGCATCATCTTCTCCAATGTTGTCCTTTAATATGCAATCTGGTGGCCTTCTCAGTACATCAGTTCAGTTTCATTGATTAATTTGTGGTTGTGCCAGCTCTTCAATTCCTGGTCATTCTGGGGGTGGGATGGTAGCGTCATCAACAGGTGAAGACACATTTATACTTGATCATCCTGTTCTTCTCAAATACTCAGGTGGAAAGCGAGTTTCCTATTGTTGACAAGGATACTAATGCCCAGGGCAGGAGCTCCATAACAACAACCACTTCCCCCGTGAGCCTTCATCCAGAGTCTCATCTAGCATAGGCGGCATACCAGATTATATTTGATTTATAAATCTAATCATCTACTGCCAAACGCTGAATATAACGTAGCGTTCCGCTTAACAATAGCCATGATCAATATCAACTGTCTGCTGTAATCTTACATGGTGGAGGAGGATAAGGATTTGGAAGTATGGTTGGACAATATTCTGATGAGGGATGGGTATTCAAGCAAACGTCTCATATTGCCTCGCTATTTTTTTTGTTTAGAAGACTGATGGGACGCTGTTGCCATGCATTAACTAAATCCAGTTTGAATAATATCACAGTGCACAACCTCTATTTCTCCCCCTCAAACAGAAAATCAGCTAGGAAATCTCAAGATTTTGGTTGTTTTAAGCTCAAACTTATAAATGCTATTAAACAAATTAGTTGGCCAAGGAACAGGAATGGCTTACCGCCATTCATACTAGGAGAGGCATATTTCAGTTTTGGGTGATGCCTTTTGGCCCAAAGAATGCTCCCACCACATTTCAGCGGATGATTGATAATGTGCTCAGGGACATTAGGTTACCTGCATGGTGGCATATAACGATGATATTTTATCCATTCCCTCACTTCTAAGAAGCACAATAAAGACTTGAAGGCGGTGCTGGACACTCTACACAAGGAGAACTTTATATCAAGCCATCTAAGTACGAGTTCTTCCAGGTTGAGATTACCTTTCTGGGTGATCTAGTCTTAAAAGAAGGTTATGCCATACTCCAAGAAATTTCAAGGCCATCCTCAAATGGACTACTCCCACAACCCAAAAAAGATGAAGAGCTTTTTGGGCACCATTATCTTCTTGAAATTTTTTTCCCCGCCCCTTCACAGCTGGACACACCTTTGCAATTCCTGATGGGGGAAAATGGGCCATTCTGCTGGACAGAGGAGTGCCAGCAGGCATTTGAGGCCAATAAGCAGGTGTTTTTGTCTCCCCAAGTTCTTAAGCACTATGACCTCACCAAGCCATTTAATGTAGAATTTGACGCCTAATCCTCTGTGGTGGAGGCAGTTCCTCTAGAAGCATGATGAGCTTAAACACCCAGTTGCTTACTTTTCCCACAAGTATTTTCTTCCAAACAAACCTAGGGCCATCTATGATAAGGAGTTGGCCGCCGTGGCATGGGCTCTAACCCACTGACGGTACCTTCTGAAAGGTGCTCAGCATGAGGTATCTGTGAAGATGGATCATCAAGAGCTTTTGTACTTTTTAAGCCTCAGAAGCTGGCACACCATCAAGATTGAATGTCTCTTGACCTTTGTTTCTTTAATTTTAAGTATAATTTTTTGAAAGGAGCACTGAATGCGCTCCTCAACTTTCTGAGTCACAATGCTGCACTGTCTGGTGGAGGCGGATGAACAAAAACTAATAACAACTATTATGCCAGCCCAAATCTTAGCTAATACTCCTTACACAATTTCAGAGTTGAATTTGGATCTTGCGCGCGCTTCTGGTTTTTGATAGTCCTAGCAGCCTAGATGGCTTGTGCAAAGTCTAAAGCTATTGGATCAGTTAGAAATTCAATTGCACAAGTGGCCCCTCTATCTCTTGGTGGAGGGGCACATTCTTTTTAGGTCACGCCTGTAGATGCCGCCCATCCTCCACAATGAAGTTATTTAGATGCACCATGACCCCATGTAGTGGGGCACCCAGGCAATAAAAAATGTCTTTATCTAGTTAAGTGGACGCACAACTGGCTAGGCTTGTATAAAGATATTCTGGCATGAATCATGAATTGTGATGTGTGCATGGTTCAAGTTAGATTAGTTGAAATATTAGGTCTTCTTTACCTCCTGAAGCAGGTGGAAGGCCATGGAATTGAGTGTCCATCAACTTCATCGTCAAGCTTCCAAGCTCCAATGAGGTTACCGCCATTATGGTGGTAGCAAATCGCTTCACCAAATTCGCCCACTTCATTCCCTGTTCTTCTGCCATTACCTCCAAGGAGATGGTTAAGCTCTTTGTGCGCCATGTGTTCTCAATGTTTGGGTTGCCAGAAGAGATCTTCAGTGACTGTGGGACCCAGTTTATGGTGAAATTTCGGAACAAACCCTAGCAATATATAAAATTACGCCGTTTTGTTCAACAGTGTACTATCCTCAATCATATTATCAAATGGAACGGTTTATAAAAAACCTTAAGCAGTACCTCTAGTGTTATGCCACAGCTTCTCAGGACACCTGAGCAAACAATCTTCTGTTTGCTCATTTTGCATATAACAATGGAATGAATGCATCAACAGGGTTCTCTCCCTATGCGGCAACACTGGGATACAATAACTCATTAACAGTGGGGCCATGTTTCCATACAGTGGTATTAGCTGCTATTGACCATGCTTAACATATTCGCAGCACCCAGCTTCTGGTTTAGGAGCATCTAACCAAGACTATCAGCGATTACAAGCGTTTTTCAGACCAGAAACATCTCCCAGCGCACAATATTTATGGTGGAGTTGCACATCATGCTGAATACGCGCCACTTGCAAATGCAGGTGTCTTCACACAAATTTTCAAGCAAATGATCTTGGCCCCACCTGGTGAAGGCGGACCTGAGCAGCAGTGAATTTCATTTGAAGCTTAAATCCCATTGGAAGCAACATACCGTGTCCATGCATCGCAATTTTTCCCATTTAAGGATTATGTTGGAACCTGAGCTGGTCATGATAAAGTGGTTGGAGGAAGCTGTAGTTAACGCCATCTTGGCTTCTTGGTGGTCACGCCATTTGGGTAAATATCTAATGGATTGGAAAGGTTTTTAGGCCTATGAAAACAGTTGGGTCATTACCTGGGACTGCAACAGCTGTTCCATGATGGTGGGGCTTCTACGCCTCTCACAGTATAATGCTCCCCCAGCCCCCCAAAAGAACACCACACTGATGCCAATTAAGCTCTTAAGAGCCCACAAAAATGTCACCATTGCTCAACTCCTCAGTGGTGGTGTTTCTCCTCTTCAAAGAGGAAAGGATGGTATAAGTCTGGGGGAGCGTCACCTGCACCAGGCCTTGAGTAATTCCCTTTTCTCATGAAAACGGGGTCTGAAGAAGGCGGACATCCCTTGTCACCCAGAGCGATTTTGCTTATGTGTGGATAAACGGTGGGTGATGGCCTAACCTTTAAAGATCCTCTTTTCCCTCACTAAATAACATTAAATGAGCTTGTCCAAGGGATTGGGGGGTGCAGAGGTGGTGGCAGTGAGAGGACGCTAGCAAAAACAATGGCAACTCCGTGGCCCAGCAACAATGTCAGGGTCTTCACAAAATGTTAAAATCTCAGTAAATTGGGGGGTTTAACTCCACCACTAATTTCAAGTTTTGACAATAAGGCAAAAGAAATTTGGTTGAGTTGAAGGGACCAACTCAAGTAAAATCAAATGTGATAAATATCTGACAAACAGTGGGACATGGCCCCCTGTAGTCTGGCCATGAGCGCTACCAGTCATCTGACAAAAAAATTATTATCAAGACAAGAAAAATCGTAGTGGAAGGAACAATTAAGTGATGAATTTCAAGAGAGAGTTGGATGGCCAGAGGAAGGTCAATTTGGCATCAAGTTATTTGTGAGATCTCATTATGCCAGAAATTAAATGGTTTCATAATTAATTTGTTTATGCATCCTCAGTACTTCCCCCAAGTCTCTAGGCCTTGAGACAATTAGTTTATACTGTACAATTGTAGTTAATTATTTCTTTTTTTGTTTTAATAAACAGCTCGCTCCCAACCAAAAATTTATATTCTGTTAAAATTTTCCAGCATTCATTGCCTCAACAACCCAACCCATGTTTCTCAGGTTGGTCACAATTGGGACCCAGTAACTGTTTTCACCGCGCTGCTCCCCACCTTTATCAATTGGGATATCATATGCGTGACTTGTTGGGATATCCCATTTGCTAGTGCTCTCTGGAATAAAGATGTGCCAATGATGTTGGAGAACTTATCTCACCGTTGGCGAGGTTTTGCGACCTTGCCACCCAATTTATCACTAGTAGTCCTGTGGTGAATTCCGGATCCTCCATTGTGGCCAAAGAGTCCCCTGTACCCAAATATTCTGGTTCCTCAGGGGCCGTTGTTTGTTGCTTGTCAGATTAATGATTATGGCATCCACCATCCATCATTTTCTGTTTGCCTCCCATCGCCTTATTACCAAGTCACGTGGACAGTAATGCCCTTGGAATTCTGGTTTATCTTCTGGGCGCTCACGCACCCCAACTGGCAGGCCAGTCTTAATAGTATCTGCCAGATCTTTGACTCATTGGCGCTTATAATCAAGAGAGTCAAGGTATTAAGTTGGCTGTAATAACAATGAGACACCAAGGAGAGTCAGTACAGGAAAATGGAGAGAGTGCTGAGGCATTTGTGTTGGATTTTCTATCACTAAAACAGAAACTAGTATTGGAACAGGAAAACAGAGAGAAAGCCAAAGCATTTGGGTTAATTGGCCTGATTTTATAATATAAAAGCTTTGGCTAAGCTGGCCTGAGAAAATTATTTGGAAATTCAGCTAACTTCCTAAAGAAAACGAGAATGGATGCAATGATTCTATTTCAGCTGGTCTAGCTTTTGTCAGAATAGTAAGGAGTTTTAGTGCAGAGAAACAAGATGTGTCAGAGGCTTCTCGTTTAGCTGTTCTGTTATATCATTGAAACAGCAAGGATCCTCAGCATAGTGAAGCGAAAAGAACTCAGAGGCTTTTGATTTTATTCATCAATGGAACAGCGAGGAGCCTTGTGTCAGGAAATGAAAGAGGCGCGGATGCATCAGGTTCAGCAGCTCCAGTTTCGTCACTAGAGCATCAAGGATCCTTGGCGCTAGGAAAAGTGACAGGTGTGAGGTATTTGGTTTGGTTGATTTAATTAGCTCATTGATTTTTTATTGGGTTTCAAGATAGCTAATATTTAGCTGCAATAAGCCCAGGTATGACCAACTTATTCCAGGTCTTATATGTCATGGGATATTTTTGAAAGAGCGTCTTCTGGATCTGTACCATTATTTTTAATAAAAGTATTTTGATATTTCAGTTATGACTTAATATGTCAAATCTAGTTCTTTGAGTGTTACACCATTTCTCTCAATCATAATATCATCCTCATCTGCGATTCTTTCTGCAGCATCATATGCATAGTCAATAATTAATAGGAGCTTCTGCTTTGCTGAAGCATATATTAAGCGTCTATTATGCTTTGCAGCTCATCTTTTCTATTAATTTTTAATTGTTTGGCTAGTTTTAAACACGAGTTGTCCAAGGTTTCTTAGATAAAAGTTTGGGCTTTATAAAATTTGCCACTGGTAAACCACTGTCAGGAAAACAGCAAGTTATATTTAGATCAGCATTCCAGTTTGAGTGTTGAAACACCCAAATGCCAAGCCTGAATGCCAGTGGCACTGCTTCTGGTGCAACGGTTAAAAAACCAAGAAGGGATTTCATCAATAAGCGCCTATGAGTTGTGATCATGTATAGGAACTTAGCAATGAACCAGGTAAACACGGCCATGGGTCCCATGAGTTGTAGAAATATATTCTAAAAGCGGTGGTTTTTATTTTATACATAATAGAAGCTGGAATTGGGTATTTAGATTTTATTGATAAGTAAAACTAAAGAAAATCAACCAAAGATTTTCTCAGTGCAATTCAACTGATTAAATAGAGTTCCATTTGATTAGATATCAAACCAGGGATTGGGGCCTAAACTTTTTTAACCCAGTGAATTTTTAAAGGAGGTAATAAATATCAACTTAAATCAGAACTGACATCAAAACAATTGGCAGCGGCCTGAGTCACTATTGGTTCACCCATGAACGCCTGACCTGAGGTTTTACTGCGTTTATGGCAGTTAGTGTGATGGCATCTGGCCCAATGGGCAATGGGGATCCCCCAGGGCCACCCCACATATGGATGGTCCCAACAGGTTGGAAAGGGTTTGGGATTGCCAACCTGACCATGCTCAATTGCTGAGGCGTTCATTTAACCAATTTGGATTCCTTGAGCAAATGATCCCAATTTTTGTGATGAAGTTTTTGATTTATTGGCTATTATCTCCTTAGTGATACATGCCTGTTGGGAACAAGGCCTGATGATTTTGAGAGGAATTTAGGATTGCATCCATACTGCTCAAAGGTTTGATACCATTGGCGAATATGACCAAGGATTTGATGCTTGTCCCCTTTTGACTATTAATTGTAAGCCCGTTGGACCTTATTTTTGTAGATTTCAGACATTTTAGCTTCATAAGAAATGATTTATATAAAGATTTCTTAACTTTGGTGAACTAATTTGGTGGTGGCAAGCACTAGAACTGGGGAGTAATCTTCAGAGGGTGCGCTGTTACCCAACCCTCATCAACCACATGGGCAAGGTCGCCCTGTGTGACGAGGGGTACATCTGCCCTCTTTGGACCCTTTTTGTTAGGAAATGGGAAATTACCAGATCCTTACATAGGGGACGTTCCCCTGGACTTACATTACCCATTACTATTGCCAGAGGAGGGGCACCACCGCCGGGAAACTTATTGAGGGCAACATTTTTGTGACCTTAGACAACTTGTTTGTCATCAAAGCTGCAACCTTTGCGGGGGGACGGGGAGCATTGGGATGAGACATGTGGAAAGTCTCGACCAATTCCATGCAGTTTGCACAATCATGGGCCTTGACCCGGCTGTTCTCATAGGCTGGATAGCCCTTTCAAGAAACGAGATACTGGACTGACTTCTAAGATCTGTGGGATGCTAAAATGCTCTCTACTTGGCCTCCTCCACATCCTCAATCACTCTTAACTCAGAATCTGAGGGGATAGTCCCCTTGAATGATAACATCTGAGATGCGTGATAAACTTGATGTTGTTTCCAGTGAGATGGCAACTTTAGTTGGAAAGAACTGTTCCCAAATCCTTCTCCACCAAGTGGGGCCCTGAAAGTTTGCTTAAAACTTCTGGGAGGGTACCTGAATCTACAAATGGTGTGTATCAAGTATGACATGAACCTACCACAATTTCATGAGCGGTTAGCCGTTTCTGATCCACAAAACACTTATAGTTACCAATTGCCTTAGTGAGATGCTCTGCACCAAAACTAGGTAGACCAAACATAGAAAATACATGGCGCATGAAAAGACGGGCAGTTTATTCTGAAGAAATGGCAGATGAGCAAGGGATAATTAGGGCAAATTTTGTAAACCAATCAACCACCACCTTCACTGCAGTAAACCTGCTTTAACAGGTTAGTTTGACAATAAAATCCACGGATACCAATGTACATGGAACCTTGGCCTGTTGTAATGGATGAAGGAGACCAATCCTTCCTGAATGATCTAACTTGACCCATGTGCAGGTAAAACAATTGGCAATCCAGGACGTTTCATCTTTTGACAAGCCTGCCCAATTATAGTACGTTTAATCAAATTGATACACTTCTTATTCCCCAGATTATTGACTGTGGGGGATTGTGATGATCCCGAAAACTTTAGCTCTAACAAGAGGAGAAACTCACACCTGCAACCAAAATGAATAAGACCCTCTGCCAAGGAATATAGGAAATGCTTATGAGCTGTGAGGGACATTTATTTCAACAGCTCCAACCCTTTGGGATAGGTCAATTTGGGCAGCTAAAACCCGTGAAATAAGTGGCGCATTGGGAGCCAAGTCAACTGATGAGACCACGCTAGGGGTGATGGATAAGATTTGGTTGGGAGGGTTAATGGTAACAAGATATACCTCCTTTGAATCTACAAGATAATGGTCAGGGTTACAACTTAAGAAGTTGGGAAGAACATCCAACGATCCATTCACAAAATCATATTTGAAGTTAAAGCTACACAAATCCTGATAGGTTTGATCTTGCCTATTGTAACGGTCAAGGCGTTGCCTGACCATCTAATTGCCCTAGTCTTCCCTAGGGCGATAGTTGAGGCCAAGGGAGAGGGGCTCAACAGCTACAATTTTTGTAAATGGCAATCTGATGAATCACATGCCCCAAAATCGAAGTAAATTAAAAATTGCAAGGCTGACGAGGAAGGAAAGCCTCAAAAATGGCGCTCTGGCCAACCAGATGCCGCCAAATTGAATATTTCCAAATGTGGCGATGAGTGATCAGACCCTCAGACACAAATTTCTGGCCAACCAGTTACGGCCAAGTTTGACACCCAAAAGTGTATCAACAAGGATGAAAATCCTTGTAAATGGCGCTCTGGCCAACCAGATGCTGCCAATTCAAATATTACTAAATGTGGTGATGAGGGAGCGGACTGGACTCAAATTTCCGGCTAATCAGGTGTGGCCAAACCCGGAGGTCTCTTGAAAGTAACAACAAGGATGAAAATCCTTGCAAATGACGCTCTGGCTAACCAGTAGCCGCTAAACAAAATATTACCAAAAGGGGCAATAAGGATAACCCTCTAGAATGGCGCTCTAGCCAATCAGATGCCGCCAAACCCCAGTTGGTAATATTGAGGAATATGGACGAAGAGAACGGCCTGTGCTTTGAGAACAAATCAAAGCCAAAAAATAAATGTGGAAAAGTTTCTGCAACCCCAAGGGTACCCAGTCCTAGTTTGAGAGCAGGCCTTGACAATGAAATTGAGGGTCTAGATCCTCGAGTTATACCTGTCAATGAGAAGATGCCTGCAGACTCCGCGGGGAACAAGACCCGCTCTTCCCCCCAAGCTCAGTATAAATCTGAGCTGGCGAAACTGTGTAAAGCATTTTTGTCTTCTAGAATATCCAAATAAACTTAATAAATTTTAAAATAAATTTTCGAAATTGGAAATCAGTTTATTGAGGCCATAGGGGAAACCACACATGGACAGCAGCTCAGACTTAATATAAGGCTATTCAGTCCTTATATTCTCTCTTTGGGGGTCAAACCCTCCTGCTGAGCGCCAGCATAGTCCTGACTGTAGCCCAAACTTTTTTTAGTAAAGTGGTTCCCACATAGTCAGATTAGGGACATTTCCACAGCCGGATTATCCTGCCTGTGGGCACTTACCTGGGCACTCTTGCCTAACTTCTTTGTGGAAGTGTTCAGAGACCCCATCTGTCATACCTATGAGCCAACTTCTGTTGTTTGAGGAAGTAGAGAAGAGCTGGATGATCAGTTTGCTTTGTTAACTCATGTTAATCACCCTACAAAAGGTATCGCCAGTGGGTCAGGGCCCATGCCACAGCTGCCATCTCCTTGTCATAATTGGCCCAAGACTGCTCCATAGGAGAGAAATTTCAGGAAAAGTTGGCGATGGGGTGCTCTAACCCCTCATGCTCCTAGAGCAATACAGCCTCCACCGCAACAGATGACGCATAACAGGCTACAACATAAGGCTTTGAGGGGTCCGCATGCTTCAGGATAGGGGGAGACAAAATACCTTTTTAATTGACTCAAATGCCTGCTGACACTCAGGCGTCCAACGAAAGGGAACATTCTTACACATGAATGGATGAAGTGGGGAGGCTAATTAGGTTAAGGTAGGGAAAATTTTTTAAGAAAATTATAGTGCCCAAGAAACTCCATAATTGTTTTTGGGTTGTTGGAATGGGCCACTCGTAGATGGTGTCTAACCAGATAGGAGGAATGGCGTACCTATACTTTAAGACAGATTGCCTTAAAGTGTGACTTCCTCCCAGTAAAACTCACATTTTGAAGGTTTGACAAATAGGCCCGCCTTAAGTAAAGCTGCCTCAACTGCTTCCAAATCTTTTTCATGTTGTTTGGGAGTTGGGGAAGTGTATCAAGATATCATTGATATAAGCTACCGTGCTGGTGAACCAGAGATCACCCAACACACTATCTATCATTTTTTGAAATTTGGCCAGTTAGCTTTTCTTTCCGCTCAGAGTCACTTTCAAGCGATTTTATTAAAAAGAATTAAGTAAAAAACTTTTTGATCAAACACCAGCTGCTCCCTTTCAATCCCTGATGACATCAGATTTGCCGCTGGCTGCTCCAGTGTGGGGCAGCGGCAAAACCCTGCTCAGCGCCTTCTGTCCAGCGGAAAAATGCGTTCAGACTGGTTCATCAAGTCCCACTAAGTCCTTGGGTCAGTTTAATCCGCCCAAAGATCTCGCCATCCACCTGGCACATATCCAGGCAGTGCCTCGCAGCCCACTCGTTCTCCCTCACTCCCAGCTCTGTTTTGGCCTTCAGGTCAAGTATAGGAGATTGTTCCCATATGAGGAACAAGCAATTATCGACTTAGTCCAGGTGGTGATGCAGCCAGCCAGATTCATAGAATTCCGCCCCTTTGAGGGGTATTTTGACCTGGGCTTCACCTATGAAGCTGACGCCGCCACTGCGGCCACAGTGCCCCTGGTCTGCAAGGGCACCACTATACCAACAACACGCACCCAGATCCCCACTGACACCACCATGGTAGTCCAGTTTGTGGGGTTGCCCACCAATCATCCCCCGCAGTACTCCATCAGGAGTTGATGGAAGGTTTGGCCACATATGGCTCCAACCCATCCTTCAGTTTGTGGTTTTCAATGGGGCTGCTCGCCTAACTGGGTCTTGAGCATTCGCCACAATCTGTCCAAATTTTTAAAAATTGCGTTATTGCTTCCCCCCTGCACCATCATACCCAATGCCCCTGACCACCCATTCTGGGCCCATGTTGAGGATGAGAGGACAATCTGTCATTTCTGCTTTGAGTTAGATCGCTTGAAGCGTAAATGCCCCTCCCTTGCAGCTTCCTCAGACCCAGCACTGTTGCACCTAACCCCCATTTAAGCCCGCACACCACTGCTTTTCTGGCATGGGTTACAATACTACCCCCCTACCCCAAAGCCTGCTTCCACTTTGGTGCCCGCTGCAGCCAACCAGCCCCTTCCTCAGGCAAGTGCCACTTGCGCCTCTCCCAGTGCCACTTGCACCTCATCCAATCAGGAAACATCTTGGACTAATGTGGGTTCCCATGTTAACCTGCAATCGCCAGCCACATCACTTCAATTTGCAGACCCCAATTTTGAGTTTGACATGAACCCATGGTCCTCATTGGCTGAAACCAATGAGATGGGTAATTTAATTGAAGCCTCGCAGCCCACATATGATGAACTTATCCAGGTATGGAATCCCAAACTGTTCGCTCAATGGTTTTACGCCCCCAACTAAACGTCTTAGAGTTCCGCTCAGACCACCAGCTCACTATCACAGCAGCTGCCCACCCTGACGTAAACACCATCTGTGAAATGGCTGAGTCATCAGTAGTGGCACTAGCCATGGAACTCCTGCCTCCCATCATCAAGCCATCCACATCCATGCTAAACAAACAGACCATTCAGTTTGCTCACAGGCGACCTAAGGAAGCCATCCAGAGAGTGATTTCCACCTCGCAGGCTAACCCAAGAGTCACAAGCGCCTCTGTGGCCTCACTGTCCCAGCTCCCTGCCTTCCGCATTAAGGCGGAGGCCACTATTTTCAGATACATTGGCGACTTACTGTCCTCCGGTAATTTCCACACCAGCCAATCATTAGTGTACTCGCTCCCCATGTCTCTGATCACCCCACCCCTTTGCTCTCTTCATTATCCCGTGCTCTCGCCAAAGAGGAGCATGGGACTGAGGATGAGCCCCCTGATCCCCCCTCCCCTTCTGCCATGGTGGGCTGAGCGCCTTGGCAATATCCCACCTGGTAGGTTGGTGTCTCAATCATTATGTTTCTCCTGTTTGTTTGAGCAGTCATTTCATTCAGTTCAAGTAATTAGTTCATTCAGTTTTTTGCTCTTCAAGCTTCAGTAATGTCCATCCCCTGGTCATCATGCCTCTTAATAAATTAAAATGTGGCTGATTCATTTTTCAACCCAAAGGGTATTAATTGAAATTGAAAATACCCCTCTTCATTTGGATAGTGGTAAGCCATTCCTAATCTTCCATCACCTGAATTTGGTTAAAGGCACAAACAAGGTCAAGTTTTGAGAACACAAAAGACTTAGCAATTGCTTGACTAATAATTTACTCCAGTGATAAAGGGTAGTACCATGTACTGAGATTTTATTGATGTGACCATAATTCACACAGGGATGAAGAGAACCATCAGCTTTCTTAGCAAAAACGATGGGAGAAGCAACTGGTGATATTTATTTGAACAACTAACTTTATTAAGCATGACATCTAACCATACATTAACTACACCCTACTCTTCCGCTGTGTGCAAGTACAAAGGGCATTTTGTATTTACCTCCTGCACTGTTATTCTGAACCCTAGATCAAATTTTGGTGTGAGGGGTAGACAGTCCACATTCTCAGAATCGGATATACTTTGTTATTCATTAATGCCTCAGAAAAATCTGATGGAAGGCCTTCAGGGGAAACAAGGGAAGTGATGTAAATGAGGCCTTGATTTTTGTAAGAGTATCCACTTAGGAAACACCTCTTCCATCTGGTTATTAGCAAATGACAACATGTTAGACTCCAGGTGAATTCTTACATGCTGTCAACGCCACCACCCACCCCTAAGATTACCAGAAACATCAGATTCAGCATAGCTGAGAACCAATTAAAAAAGCTAAACTGATGGATAAAAAAGGTATTGGGCGTTCCTACCCCTATGTTGTCCGCCATGGTCCACCAGCAAAACGGGCGTCAAAAAAAGTTTCCCCAAAGCTTCCTCACCTTCTGATATGGCTTCCTAGGCTGATAACCTAGGGGCTATATTAAAATTTTTTCAACTTATGATAGTCCCTTTGTTTGACCCAATTGCAAATAAAGATGCGTGGCGGCTCCCCCTTTTGGGTTGGGCACCACTAGTGCTAAAAAAGTATTGGGCGTCTAACTAGTTATGAGAGCTAGAAAGCCGATGAAGTGATCTTTACTGTAGGACCCAAGTCCAGGTCAAGTTCCAAATGGTGAGCTAGCTCTACACTCATAAAAATCCCCCTGTCCCAGTGTCAACCATGGCCTCAAAGGACACGTGGTGAGCTCCAATACTTATCTTCATGGGAAGTAAAAAGTAGGTGAAATACTCTTTATTGGAAGCTATAGGTGAGTCTGTAGATAAGGAAGAGATAGTACTAGGATTAGGGGAAACCACTAGGCTTGTAACAGGAGTAGAAACTTCATAAGTCAGAATCCTAGAATATACTGACATGGACATGAGGGCCGTGGCAACTATTGAATGTGATTTGACAAGGATTGGAGCTGGAATTTGACACCAAGGTCACCTTGATGGCTCCTAGCATGAAGACTCCATTTTGAAGGATGGTCTTAGACAATTTGAGAGGTATTAGGCTATTGAGTCCATGGTAGAACTTTTTCACAACCTTATTCAGCTGAGAGAAAAGAGCCATTGCTACGCCCATCTCAATGAGAAGGATGGAAATGGTTAAAAATGATGGTTGGTCGATTCTTTCAGGAAAAAGAAAGTTATATTTAGACCAGCCTTCCAGTTTAAGTGTTGAAACACCCAAATGCCAAGCCTGAATTCCAGTGGCACTGCTGCTGGTAGGGCAGTTATAAAAACAAGGAAGGGATTTCGCCATTAAGCGCCCATGAGTTGTGATTGTGTATAGGAACCTAGCAATGAACCAGGTAAACGCACCATGGGTCCCATGAGTTGTAGAAATATATTTGAAAAGCGGTGGTTTTTATTTGGACATAATAGAAACTGGAATTAGGTATTGAGTTTTTTTATAAAAAAGTAAAATTAAAGAAACTTGACCAACAATTTTTCAGTGCAATGCAACTGATTTAATAGTGTTCAATTTGATAGTTTGTCAAAGCAGGGATCAGGGCCCTCAAATTCAACCTAACCCAGCAAATTTTTGGGAAGAGGAAATATTGACTTCAATCAGAACTAACGTCAAAAGAATCAGCGTCAGGCCGAGTCACTATCAGTTCAACATGAACGCCTGAACCAAGGTTTTAAAGCACTTATGGTGGTTAGCACAACGGCATTTGGCCTGATGGCAACAGGAATTCCCCAGGGCAACCCAACATAGGGACAATCCTAACAGGTTGGAAATGGGTTCAGGATGACCAAACCACCCATGCCTGGTTGCTGGCATTCATTCAACCAATCAGGTTTCCTTGAGCAATGATACCAATTTTTGTGATGAGGTTTTCAAATTGTTAAAATTATCCAAATGGTGATACATGCCCCTCAGGAATAAGGCCTCATGCTTTTAAGAGGAAATTATATCAGCAACCATACTGCTCAATGGCTCAATGCCATTGGCAAATCCAACTGTTGATTCGATGCTTGTCACCTTCTGACTATTAGTTGCAAGCCCGTTGTACTTTATTTTGTACATTCAGATAATTCGGCTTCAATTTGATTATTTCCATAAAGATTTCCTCAATTTAGAGAACTGTTTTGGCGGTGGCGAGTGCTGGAACTGGGGGAGGAATCTTCATAGGGAGCGCTGTTACCCAACGCTTGTCTACCACATGGGCGAGGTCACCCTGTGTGATGAGGGGTACAGCTGCCATCTTTGGACTCTTTATTCTTAGAAAATTTAAAATCGCCCAATCTATGCAGAGGGGACGTTCCCCTGGAATTAAAACACCTTAATATCTATGAGCTTTGTTTAGTGGAAAGGTTTTGATTTATTAAGACATCAATTTGGTCTAAAGCCATCTCTTCATTCATCCTAGTTTCATTAATTTTTGGAGCAACTCAGAAAGAGCTGGCAAAGAGATTCAGTTATCTGGGCCACCAGCCTTTTAATCAGTGGCATGACCACATCTAAAGAAAGTCCTTTAGAGCTCACGTTGTCAGGAGGAATGTTGGCTTAAAAATTAGTATAATGAGACTTAACCAACTGAATAAAGGTTTTGAGTATTTGTGAAAACTTTTTACAAAAAATAAAGAAAAGAAATGTAAAAAAAATTAATTATGAAATAAATGCTTCTTAATAATACAAGAAAAAAATTAAGAAAGAATCAAATGCAGGGAATATTCCAAAAGACGAGAAATATATGCATACCATGTGTGAGGATGGAAGTAGATTTAGGATTTGTAAAGATTGGGAGCTGTAGTGACTAGACTGAGCACCAATTTATAAATCTAGGATTCTTTTCCTCTTTCTGGATAATAACTAACTTCAGCCCCCATGTTCAAATACACATGCTCTTGTATGTGCGTTTTTTGACTTGTTGATGATAATAGATGATAATGGGCAATAGTAGCATGAAGGCTAATACTCTAGCTGACTTCTAGTAGCAAAGATAGTAATTAGGTCCAACGCCAACTAGGTGCTTGTCCTTATCTTGCATTCATCGTATTTGTGGCGACTTCTTCTCTATTATATCTGAAAGAGCTTAACCTAGGAATAAGGCTCAGAGGTTCTTCTTCCTTCTAGTCATGCAGAGGCCGTGAAGATATCTTTAAAATAGACAAAAGATCTTCATGTCCTTCCACTCTAGTCTCAAGAGCAAACAGTCTAAATTGCAAAAATTACATAATCTGTAAATAATATTATTCTTCTCTAATTATATCCACATTTGTAAAAAATCAAAAGTGGATTCATAGGTTCAGTGCTTAACCCTTTGGTTGGCGTCCCAATTGGACATAGCGACGTTGCTGATGAATTAACCCTCCAGAGTCGCACAAAACAATGATACACCTCATCAAATTAATTGGGTTTTCTCCCCTTACTTAACTAAAACCTCTTCCAAGTTTTAGCAAAGAACATGTCTCAATGTCTTCGCTCAACTCCCTTCAAATTACCCTTATTTGGTAACAAACTGCTTAGATAATGGTACTTATACCCATAAACAGCAGGTTATGATCCAAAAAAGGCTAACTCAAAAGTTGCTCTACCGCAGGTGGAATTACTCACCTGCAAGTCTGAAACCCCTTAGTGATAGGTAGCTAAACTTATATGACTCCTACAAGTCAATTAAGTTATTAATAGTATAAATGACTCCCTACATCTTATTTTACCCTCATTCCCAACAAAACACTCATTAATATGGTGTATTGTATCCCAGTGGATCAATACTATTCTCTGAAAATATTTATCTAAACAATGGTATCATATAATTTATTAATAACTTTACCATCCACTAGCTAGATAAATCCCCTAGTGGACAAGAAGATGAATCATAATCAATGAAGCTGGGTATTATGGCAAAATTTGTAACAATTTCCTCCACTTGACCAGATTATCCAGCAATAAAGGTTTTTTGGGGACAAATTATGCTTCAATTATGTTTGAGTATGCCAGCATGGTTTAAATTTGTAGTTATGTTGGTCCATCTCCATTTCTTGCTTATTGCATTTCTGGTAATCTGTCTTATTAACGCGTTTATGTTCTATGTTATCCTCACTGCCACATCTGCAGATTGCAGTTTCCGCAGCCACATGTCATGTCACCTAGTTCAGGTGTTCTTGCTGATAGAGGTCTATTGTAAAAATTAATACTTGCTACTCTAGCGAGTACCAAATGTTAAAATTCTGGGTTGACTGATAGCTCAAAAAGTCAAGACACAGGTTCAAATATGTGCATGATTCGCGTTGCTTGATAGTAATTGATATGTGATTGTCAATAGTATGATAATTATTATCTGTAGTTGAATAGATAAACCCAATATAGTCCAAAGCTAGACCTGTAATAAGCCACCAATTACTGGTGATGTCAACTATAGGGACGTCTTTTCTGTCCTCTAACTTGATCTACTCTCAAATGCAGAGGTTTATGGCCTTTCTTCTCATCATGCTGAGTTTGCTGAGATTTACATCTAAGGTCTGGTTCTCTTCTAAGGATCCTCAATCTTTACTCTTTATACCACAAAAAAGTCCACAATTATTGTTTAACACACCAATAATAAACGAAGATGAATAGAGCTCGTATCCCAAATAAAAAATTATTTTTTATTAATGTGTATAGTTAGGGTTTTTATAGAGGTAACTTGGCGCCCAACTCCTCGGTTGGCGCCTCAGCCATGAAATGGCAGCCGTTGCCAATAAATTTCATATGATGTCTCACCAGCGATGGTCTTCTCCATTGGGTTAGGATTCCTCCGTTAGACATCCTCAAGACCTGAAATGTAAAGAGCCATAAGACGTGTCTCAAATGTTTCCCTCTCAATCACAGAAAACCAACCATATTTGGCTAGCGACCTGCTTAGGTAATGGTACTCTTTACTCATTATGGCAGGATGTGAACCAACTTTTTATTTTGCTAGTTGCAGGCGCCATCACTTGCCTCATATCTGCTACTTAAGTTCCCCTATTGGTGATGAAACCTTACCAATCCCAATCAGTACACCTGATATTTAATCAGTGATCAACTATCAGATGCCCCCTTTTTGTTGACAACTCTTCCCAACAAGATCTTAAGCATTCACCCGGATTGAACCCTGATGGATCTGACCAGGCGAATAACCTAAAATCTCCAAAAATTATTAACTTAAAATTGGGGTCTACTGGATATCCAATTAAACGCCAGCTGGTCTTATCACTTAGCAATTTAACAGTTAATCTAGGAAGCTGGAAAGGTGGGCAAAATCCCAACATCTAGAAAGCCTGCTTTCCCCAGGTTGGGTTATATGTCACCTTGTCATTTAAGGATTCTTCCCAGGTAGCTTTTCCAATTCCTCGTTCTTTGTATTCCCCCAAGCTGGGATTTATTTCTTTAGGGACTATTCCCAGTAAATTTAGTTTTCAGCCCGTCCTGATTCTACAGATATGTTTGCTTCTTCCAGTGCCTCAGGACTACTCAGGGTAGACCCAGTTTCAACCCAAGTTGGTCCTACCAACAACCTAAGGCCATATTAAAAAGATGCTCTTGATGATGCAAAATAAAAAACAAATCTAATATACTTTTTGCATATTTGATTTGATTTATTTGAGGTACGCCGACCAGGGGACGGACAGTACTGATCACAACACTCAAAATGGCAAAACAAACTACTAACCAGGTGAGAAGCAGAAACTGCTTAATCCACCATGGCAGAGGGTGAGGAGGGGTCGGGGGGTTGGTTTTCAGAAAGACCCGCCTCAATCAAGGGGTGTTGGTTGCAGTACCGGATCAGAGCAGAGAGCCAGGGCGTTGGGGCATCTGCATAGTGGGGGCTGAGGTCAGCGTAGTAGGAGTTATCCACTTCTGCATCAAGATAATGACGGGAAAGTGTCTCAACAAAAGCTGCGAGGAGAACTTCAGCTTCTTTGCGGGCTTCAGGAAGTTGGGTGAAAAGGGAGATAATGTGGCGGGTGATTTTGGCTGAGGGGTTGAATGAAGCAAGTGTTGCGACATTCATAACAGCAATTTCAGCATCATCAAATAATTTTGAGATGTCACTGCAGGGAGATTCAGGGAAGTCAGGGGGAAGAAGATGATGGGCAGGCCATGCTGGAGCTGAGCCACTGACTGGGCCATCGCGGTGCGTAGTTTTGGGCAATGAGGAGAGGCCACCGCAGCTAAGGCGAGCTGGTGGTCACTTTGGAAGGGGGTTGTATTGGGTAGAGGAGCAAAATGGCGAGGGGTAGGGGTTTCATCAAAGTCAGGAAGGAAAAATTCTGCCCGACCATAATCGCCATGGCAGAGAGGTTGACCTGTATGCTTACTAATAAGGATATTACCTGATTCGTCAGTTTCAGCCAATAGATCCCATGGATTTTGGTTCACTGGAATAGTGGCATTTAAATTTGAGTGGGTAGGATTGGGTGAATGGGCAGCTGCTTGGGTACGAATGTTGGTTCAAGCATTGCTCTGATTGGCTGGCGTAGATTTAGGTGGGAGAGTGAGGATGGAGGTTTTGGGTGGGGCTGATTTTCCATGTGGGCCCACTGAACGAGATTAGAGGGTGGGAGGGGGCAGCAAAGCGCCCCATACTGAACCTCAGAGGGGGCTCAGAAGCTGCATCAGCAGATTTGGCCTTAGGGCACGCTCTTTTTGCATGGTCGAGGCCAAAGCAGAGGGAACAAATCTGCCTACCATTATCGACCTGAGCCCAAAAGAAATGATCAGGTGCTGCAGCCACACTAGCGCGGGGTGGGATTTGTTGGGCTATGGTAGGGTGGTGTGGTATGATGGTGGCTGTTGCACGAGGAGCAGCAAGGCGTTCTGCACCAGAAGGAATGGCAAAGATGAGGTTGGGCTGAGTGCCATAAGCCATGAGCCCCGCGACCAACTGGTCATACAAAACCTGAGGTGGAAGGTGGGATGGGAGATTTGCAAAGGATACCACTAGCGTGGTGTCTGAAGGGAGGCGAGTACGGGTTGTGGGAATGGGGTTTTTTATAAATTAGAGGAGTTTGTGCTGCCGCTTCAGCATCCTCCTCAGATTGGAACCCAACGTCAAAGTAGCCCTTAAAAGGGCGGAAGTCTATAAAGCCAGCTGGCGCAAAGGCTGTAGTGGCTAGGTCAATAATTGCCTTATCAGCATATGGGAACAAACGTCCATAGTCCACTCTGAGGCAATAGCGAATACGAGGGAGGGCGAGAGGATGGGGGCGAGAAGGGTGGATGCGCGCCAGGTGGAGTGCTAGGTCTGGGGGGACAAAACGGTTGGAAGCAGTGGGCGGGCTGTTTGAACCTGTCGAACGCGCTTGCCTGCAGGGCGGAAAACGCTAGGTGGGGTGCACTGCTGCCCCACACTGGGGTGGCAGGCAGCAGAGCCAAGGACATCAAAGAATAGGTTTGGGCAGATGGCTGTGGATAAGTTAACTTAAATTTAAAATCGCTCAAAAGTGACTTTGAGCGGTTAAAGAAAAGTTACTTTTTGCATATTTATATATTTAGATATTTTTTCTATATGTTTTTTATCTTATATAAGATTTTTTTAAATTTTACTTCTTTACGCTAAAACCCACTTTTAAGAGAAATTTAAATTTTTTTAAAAACTGATTGCAATCCAATTCACCACAACACTGACCCACTGATGTCCACGGCCCCACCGCCTGCTGCTCCCATGTGAGGCAGCGGCAAAACCACCCAGCTTTTCCATTTGGGGAAAATGCGTTTGGACAGATTTGGCCATTTCTAACAAATCCTTGGATCAGTTTGTTCCACCAAGGATCTTGACATCTACCTTTCACAATCCCATACTGTGCCTCAATTCCCTCTCATACTCCCCTGCTCTTGCACATGTAAATCAGCCTTCAGGTCAAATATGGAAGTTGTTCCCATATTCTAACACAATCAATATCAAAATGGCACAGGCAGTGATGCAAAACGCCGGGTTTATCAATTTCCATCCTTATAAATGATATTTTGATCTAGTTTTCATGTGTAAGCTGATGCTACACTGCAGCAACTGTGCCCCTGGTTTTCCAGGGCACCCCAAAACCCACAACGCGCACCCTTCTCCATGCTGACACCATGTTAATGGTTCTTTTTGCCTGGGTTGTCACACTAAGTTTCCCCCTGCGGTGCTCCATCAGGAGCTGATGGAAGGTTTGTAGTCTATGGCGCTGACACCATCCTTCAATTTTTGGTCCCCAATGGAGCCACATGCCCCATTGGGCCTTGGCATTCACCACGGTCAGTCCTAGATTTACTAACATTGTGGAGCAGATTCCCCCTTGCTCCTTCGTTGCATCTTCCCCTGATCACCCGTTCTGGGCCTGTGTCAAGGGAGGACAAACCGTCTGTTCATCTTTGAGTTGTATCACTTGAAGTATAGCTGCCCCTACTTTGCTGCTTCCACCACGTCAGCAGACTTGGCCACCAGCTCCCATCCTCTGAACACCCACAGCCCTCCTCAGAATGGGGTGCAATCCTACCCCCTCCTCCAAAACCTGTTGCTACCACATCCACAGCAGCCAATCAGGCCCCTCCTAATCCCAGTGCCAACAATGCTCCCACAAATCATGAATCATCTTAGACAATAGTTTGAATCAGTGCCCCAACCCATTTGCCAGCTTCAACCACACCTATCATGGAAATTGAAAAGTCTATTATGATAAGAACCCTTGGACCACATTGGATGAATTCAATGAAATGGGTAATGTGTTTGAAGATTCTGAAGTCAACATGGTAGAATTTATCCCGTTACAAACTCCCATTGAGATCCTTCAGCACTTCTAAGTCCCACGGCCAATTGATGAATTTTTATACACCCAACATCATTTTTATGTGGCAGCTGCTGCCCAACCTGACATGCATTTCATCTGCAATGCTGTTGCCCACAAAGCGATAATTCTTAAGGTTGGTCTCCCCTCCCATTATAGCCCCAAACTGGACCCAACAGATCAAAAACGCCATTATTCAGCTTCACAAACACGCTGCAGATGCCATCCAGAAAGTGATTTCTGCTTGAAAATACAAACGAATAGCTACCTGTGCTAATTTACTTTACTCTTCCAACTTCCTGCTGTAAAAACTTTATAGGTTTTCTGATTATTCTCAGTTAATAACACCTATAATTATTACTTACACAGGTTTGGGTTTTTTACAAACCTCTGCGTTGTATGATAGTAATTGATATAATCATTGATAATATTATGGAGAATATTATCTGTAGATAATTTAAAGTATTAAATTTCAGTCCAAAGCTTGGTCAGTATTTCCTCTCAAAGTACTTATGATGTCCAGAACAAGGATTTGTCCCATTAGACCGCCTAAATCGATCTATACTCAGATCCCTGTTTAAGGTTTCTCTGTGACACACAGTCAGCAGCACCCCTGATTTGATTCAGCTTCTTCTCTAAATCCCTGTTTAGATCCTTACTATTTATCTTTAAAGAGTCTCCTAATTATCACACACAGCAATAATATCCTTGAGAAAGAATAGAACTTGAAATGGATTCTGATAAAGTTTACTAAACTAATACTCTAGTAATAATGATCTGATAATTGATTATGCAATTGGTGATGATCTTTATTAGTGAATTATTTAGGGAATTTATAATGGGAAATTTGGAGCCCAACCCTCCGTTGGCACCTCCTCAATGAAACCACATTTATTGCCATTGAATTACCCATCCTTGTCTCAGCAGAGATGGTCTTCCCCATCCTGGCTAGGATTCCACATTGGACATCCTTGAGACCTAAAATAAAAAGAGTCAGAATATGTGTCAACGTTTTCCTCTCAAAAAATGAACCAACCATATTTGGCAAGCGACCTGAATAGGTCATGGGACTTAATACCCATTAAGGAAGGTCATGAAACAACTGATCAATTCACTAGTTGCAGGCAGCATCACTCACCTCGCAACTTACTCCCTTAAATCCCCAATCAGTTGATGATGATACCTGACCAAACCCATTCAGTACACGGGATAGTTAATCAACTATCAGATACCCCTATTTCGTCAGCAACTCTGCCCAATGAGATTTTAAGCATTCATCCATATCGATCCTCAACAGATTTGACCAGGCGAATAACCTAAAACCCTAGCATAGTTACCACAAAATCAGGTTCAACTGATATCTAATTCACCTAGCATTAGGGAATTATACCCTAGAGATCCATGGTAATCAAGCTGTCTGGGAATATGGGCAAAAATCCCAACGCATCTCCCTCTTACCTAGATTTCTAGCGAGAAAAGGATCAGGTAGGAGAACACCATTTTGGATACTAAGTTGAATACTTTATTTGTTCAAGCAGAGTACAATCATCAGTACTCAATGCAGCTCAGTATGACCTATGGCATGCGGCTCTGTTTCTTCTTCCTCTTTGCTACTGCCTACTCAGAGCGTGGTCCTTATGAACTTCTGTTGTGCTGGGATGATCAATTTACTCATGATGATATTAATCCTAAGATCCAGTTTTTCCCCATCAGAGCATATGACCCACTGTCATATTCAGGATGCTTGGTCTGGAGTCCTTGATTTTTTGATTTTCTCCTCATCCTTGACAGGAGATTATTGCCATTGATGTTTTTGCAGCCCAATTAAGAACGTTCATTTATGTTAACACTTGTCTTTTTCTCTTCATAAACTATTGGCTCATATCATTCCTAATTCTTCTCTGGAGAGCATATCCCAGATATTTTGAGATTAATTCTTCTGAAGTTGGAGCTTAATAATTTACAGAGTGCATATTGTCAGCTATCATATAAGTCTGACATCCCCCTTTCATCCAGCTCATATGTCAAATTCTGAGTCGTAGTATTAACAGCTGCTCACTGTTTGTCTGACCAATACCTTTGGCTCTTCCAGCAGATGAGTCGATCTGCATGATGGAACATTTTCTATGGTCCTTCCAGGACTCATACTCCTAGTCAAGTACCAGTGGCTAGTCCTTCCATGGAATTACCAGAAACAGTAACCAACCCCACTGAAGCCAGGTTAGTGATTATCTCAAACAACTCTAACCAATTCTTCCTCTGTCAGTGATTCAAGAGTTAGATTTAAAGACTCTCCTGGATTTAGCTCCTTTTGCAGATACTCCTAACATTATCATCAAACCTCCTGAAGCAATGCCCTTTGCTCTTGTTTGCTCAATACTCGCCAGATTGGACTTGCTTCCAGAGTTCCTCTTCTGACTTGGTCAATATTACAAGCCAGCTGTCTTGGCCACTAAACTCACCATCATCAACAGCATATATTTCAAAATCCCCTATGAAGCATTAAGGGCCCAAGTAATCTAGGCTTTGTCCATAGCTCTGACTTCTTCCAATCTTGAAAACATCCTAGATCAGGATATCGCAGCCTATGCTCTTCACTTTGCCAGCCAAATTCTTTGAAGTTGGGCCACGAAGCTTCCAGCCTCTCCCAGTTTTCATCGCTCTTTCTGCTTCAGCTTCTGAGAAGCTCATAGTCAATTCTTGCAGGATGTCATTCGCTCCTTGCATGAATATCTCATTTCTGTCGCGCCCCATTGGTATATTTCAATGATGGCTTTGATAAGGGGCATGATTTGGCAACCTCCATCTAGTATCCCTTGCTCATTGCTGGCCCATATTTCTGGTGTTCTTGATGAAGCCCATCGGCAAGTGCTCAAGACCAAGCTTCCAGATCCAGTACCATATTGATATTACTTCAGGGTAAATTGCTACTGTCTCTTCTTGTACTGTTGCTTCCCTCCCACCCTGGGTATCACGTTTGGCTTCTTCCAACGTTTCATTTTCCCTTTCCCTAATTTGCTTTCTTGCAGAGATCTGCATCTGCTCAATAAACTTGGTTTTGTGCCTGTCTAGCACTCAATAGAGTCCTATCTCACACAGATTTTGATGGGTTATTCACTCATACTGCAATCAATCCTCCTTCCCTTCAAGAGGCGACATAGGTGGAATCATTCAAATCAAGGATAATCAATAAAAAAATAAAAACTATAAAAATGTATCAGTTTTTCTATGTGGTTTTTAATAATCTTTTTTTCAGTGTTTTTTATTATCTTTTATTTTTTCTTTTTTCCATGTTAATTGACCTTGTTTTGGTTCAGTGGTCCATCTTTTATTTTATTTACCAAAACTGGATCCTGGGTATACTTAGACCTATCAGTTTTCGATGATTCAGAGGACTTACATTTTTAAGACTTAATCATCTAGATTGGTTCAGCGGTCCTTTTTTCAGACTTGACCAAATCATTAGGACATAACCAACTTAATGGTTCAGAGGTACTTGGGGAACTATTTTATCATTATTGTTTTTCCTTGATCCATCACTTTAAAGACTTATCATGGACTCAATTTAATACCCTTCCATCCAAGAGATCCAAGATGGAGTAGGCATCCATTGCTATCTTGGCAATAATCTCAAATGGACCTGACTACAATGCATCCAATTTGTTCATTCTTCTAAAACCATGTGTATCGCAATAAGCAACTCTTTCGCCTATTTAGTATTCTGATAAGGCCAGTCAGTTCTTATCATCCATCATTTTCGCTTGTATCCTTTTCTTCAAAGTCGTATCAGATGCTTGCAATTGCTTTTGTATCAGGATATTCAATCAATTGGTTCAGGTACTGCTTGGCACTCATCCCCAATGTTGGTTCCACAACCAAGTGTAAAATTGGCAGCAACGCGGCCTTCCTCATGTATAGCAACTCAAATGGCGTTTTTCCCACTGCTGTATGATGACTGATATTGTAGGCGAATGCCACCAAACTAAGTATGTTCCCACGTGGAAGTTCATCCTGCGACCAGCTTCCTCAGCGTCATGGCCAGCGTCCCATTAACTTATTCCACCAGTCCGTTCATCTCTGGATGGTAGGGTACAGACACAAATCTCAGATCTCCAGACTTCATTTAATCATGGGATCACATGAGAAGTGATATTTGTCCCATTGTTACTCAACAGGACCTGCGGGCATCCATGTCAGTATAATACTTGATTTAGGATGAACTTCGCAGTTCTGGTAGCATCTACTTTTTCCAGGGCCTTCGCCTCAACCTATCGCATCAGTTGATCAATTGCAACTATTATATACTTGACTCCTCCTGTGCTCATCATCAGTGGTCCCATCATGTTGATGGACAACATATGCCAAGAAATTCCAGGGCAGACCAGTCAGTATCCAGACATATTCTTATGTGGCTTGTGCAACTGGAACTCCACACAATAAGCTAGATAGTCTGTGACATCATAGTTGATTGACTCCCAGTAGTACTGGCAAATATGGTCAATCATTTTTATCAGTCCTCTATGCCTGACTATTTTATGAGCAGCTTGAACAATAGCTGCTCTTTCTGACAGCTTTTGGAATAGTAACCACTTCCAATTAATTGTCTTGAAAACTTGTCCATCCATGGTCTCAGTGTTTTCCATCATTTTTTGAAAGGCACCTTGGATTTCTCAAGGCTCATTCAGGATTTCTCTTTGACCATTCTCTGGAATTTCTCATCCACCTGCTGGTATACCACCTAGACCATTGGTAACAGTGATAAGCCATCCACATTCTGATGAGAAGCCTTATCTCAGTGGACTGTCCCATAATTGTAAGCCTATAACTTTAGTGCCCATTGGGCCAGTTGTCCTTCTGGTTCTTGTAAATTTGTGCAGCCAGCGCAATGAGGAGTGGTACGTCACCACTTTGAAGTGAGTTCTGTGGATTTAGCCAAAACTGTTTACAGGCATAAATGACCGCATGGAAATCACGCTCAGTTATGGTGTAGTTCCTCTCAGCAGCTGAGAGTCTCTGGCTCACATATGCCACCTGATGTTTGCCCCAAGTTCATCTACTTGGCTCAATACAGCGCCAATAGCCATCATTGAAGCATCAGTTTTCATAATAAATTCTTAATCAAAAACCGGATATTTCAAAATTGGAGAATCTATCAGGTACTGGTATAACTAATCAAAGGATTTCTGTGCTCCTTCATTCCATACGAATCCTTTCTTCAGATCCTTCAACAGATGAAATAAGGGCTCACCAATTCTGGCAAAATCCCATTTAATTTTTATAGTATCCAACAATTACAAGGAACACTTTAACATCTTGGACACTCTTTAACAGCTATTCATTCTTTGGCTTTGATCTTCTGGCTTACAGCTACAGTCCACTAGAGTTGATCACGAATACCAGATATTTTAACTCTTTCTTGAAGAGATGACATTTCCTTGGCTTAACCTTCAGGTTGGCCATGTACTGTATCTTAAACACTTCCTCCAAGTGGTGCAAATGGTTAGTAAACGTCCTACTGAACATATTGCTATTGTCCAGATACACCAGGACGCATGGCAACATTAAGTCATTTAATATAGCGTTCATGGCCCTGTGGAACGTCTCAGGCGCATTGCACAGACCCTGGGCATCCTCGTCAGTTGATAAAGCCCCTGTGCGATAATATTTGCGCATTTTTTTGGTCTTCTCTTAGCAAATAGATTTGCCAATATCCCAATATCAGATCTATTGCGTATGAATACTTCATTTCTCCCAATCAATCTAGCGCATCATTGATTCTTGGTAGGGGATATGAAACCTTCTTCATAATCTTATTCAGCTTCTGATAATCAATCACCACCCAATTAGAGCCATCCTTTTCTTCACAATAAGAATAAGACTCTCCCAGGGACTCAATGACAGAACTAGAAGCCCATGCTTCATTAGTCTGCAGATTTGGTCTTCCACTATCACTTAAGCTGCCTTTGACCATTAAATTGGTCTCATCTTGATTAGCAAATTTTCCCCAGTATCAACCTTGTATATCACATCTCTCACGCTTCCCAAATCATGGTCATCCTGGATGAATACTTTTCAATACATTTCAAAAAATTTGAGCATCTCCTTTTACTGTCCTTCCATCAGATCAGCGAGTTGCTTCTGATCAACCAATAGGCCAATATTCCTGGTTACCCTGGCTGGTAATCCCATCTCATTATGGGCTCCAAAATCGTGTAATTTCCTCAGTTCAGCCATCAGGATCAGAAAAACAAACGTGACGATCTTATTCTTCTCCATTTTCATTAATTTTTAGCTTAATTTCGCCAGGAGAACTCAAATTTCTCCATTGCCTGGCATTATTATTCCAGGAGCCACCCAATGATCTACTCTGGACTTCTTCCAGGGGCTTCTGACCTCCCCATACAGAAGCTCTGGCTACTCTATTGTCAATTCATGTTGACTATTATTTGTGATCCATGCAGTATGGTTTTTCCATTCTTGATCCTAAGTAGAATTCCCCAATTTTTAGGACTTCCTTCAACATCTCTTGCTGATTCCTAACAACTAGTTGATATCAAATTGAGTGGAATACCATCATTTTATTAAAGTTGATGAAGTTATGTCTCCTACTCAGTGGAGCTTCCACATCTTTTTGATAGTCCAATGGTAACTTCTGACTCAATATAGTCAATGTATTATACTCAAAGTTACATTAACTCCATACTTTCATATAAACTCTTTCCTGATCAGAATGTCATAGTTTTGGTTGGCCAAAACCATTGCTGGCGCAGATACCACCAAGAGTCCGAATCAATGCGGAAGAGCGCTATACACTCCACATGTGATGGTGGTATTTAGCCCAGCTGACCCGTACTCCTTCTTAGTTTTAATTCAGGCGAGATTTCATCCTTTTGCCAGCTTGGTCGAGACAAAATTAATAGGCACTCCACTTTCAACAATCGCCCTCACCCATACTTGTTTCATTAGTATATCTATATATACACTTGGAGTATTGTAATATAGTATTTACTGAGTGTATAGCAGCATTATTAGCAAAATTGAGGGTGTGGATGATTTGCGCTGATAAACAATGAAATGATTCCTTAATTGCACTGAGGGGGATTGACAAATTTTGCCTCATCTAATTGAACTTTAGTCATTTTTTGTGATTATCTGCAGATTGAATCTTGCCTGATAGTTGTCAGATGTATAGCTGGGCAACTTCTTTGATTACTTGGGGTTAAACCCCTTCACTATGGATCTAGTTACCATGTTCACGTCCAAATTGACTACTTGATACAGCTGATCCTGTACGTCTTCATCCATGAACAAATCACTGATGTCAATATACTCATGCATAATATCAGGAAAAACAGGCTTCACCGCAGCTTTAGACTTTTCCCCATTTAGGCCTTGGGAACTTATCCTGACTCTTTTGCAGTTTCATAATCTTTTGCTTGGACCACGTTGATTTGATCCTTGGGTTTCTTGCAATATACAGCAAGATGTGCCTTTTTCTCCACATTGGTAGCAGACTTTCTCCTTCTTATTAATCTGTTTAAAGTCTTCAGGATTATTCCCCAGTATGGATAAGTTATTCATTTTTCTTAGCACCCTCGTTCCCCTTCATGTGATTCAAATTTTGTACTGGGTTTGATTTGAAACTTCTATTTGGGGCATCAAAGGTAGCTCCCAAGATTGTAAATTGTATACCATCTGAGATGTAAAATTTCCGTCATAAATATGGAAGACATCATTCAGTGCAGATTGCGGTAGGGCCCAAGGACCACTTGTAATGAAATTTGGGCATCAAAATCATCCAGCACCTTTGCTCCAACCAGAATTTACAATTCATGATAGAAAAAATCAGCGAAGCTTGCTAAGGATTCATCTTTATGGAATTGAATGCCCATATTCTCTTGTTTTCACTTTGACATGTGTGTCAGGCTTCCAAATTCCTTCATAATAATCGCTTTGGCCTCTGCATATAACCAGCTGTCCTCCTCCAGGTGGGGCAACACTATGGTTGACAATTGGTATCTAGGCAATTCATCACTGTCAATGACTTTTGATGATAGCCATTTTTTACAATGTCATATAAAACAATCAGAAAAAACTGAGGCATTATCCCAATTGAAAGTCAGCAATTTTGGTGTCACTTTAAATTTCTCCAAGGATTCTCTAGCCACCTCTATGGGTTTAGCTACTCAGCTCTCTTGGGAAGTGATTTTGGGCGTCATCTCCAAAATAGCGGTAAAAGTGGTCATCATGTTACTTGGGGTAGTAGTCTTACCAATAATTGTATGGGGAATTCTTTCTTTGGCACTGGTTGCTGCATATGGTTCACATTCAAATTTGTGAGTCTTTAACTCCTCAAACTGTTTAATTAGTCACTCAAAAAAAGCGCTGAATGCTCTTAAATGAATGCAATCTGCTTCACGCTCCATTTTCAGAAATAAGACTTCTCATATTAAGTCCCTCCTCCTTTTTTCTTTAATCACATTACATTTCCAAGTAGCCCATTCCTAAAAACTTGTGACATTACTAATCCCTTCCTCCATCTTGGCTACTCTCTCTTCCAAGGCTGCAAATTCTTGATTATCCACTGAGTTCAGGGCGCTCTTATTAACGGTTGCTAACTCCATCCATAGTTTTCTTATCTCATCTTTATAAGATATCACGTTCTAATTTCTTCTACTCAAATACACCCCTGTAGTGAGCACCACTTTGTATAATTTTATAGGGCTTCTGCTTATTCTCAGTTATAGCTCCCTATAAATATTACTTGCACAAGTTTAGGTTTTTTAAAAACCTCTGCACTGTATGATTTTTTATTAGATTCGAGGTGAGCTGACCTGGGGACAATACCACACCAGTTAGGGGAAATCAAATGAATGGAAAGGAGGATAAAAACTGGAAACCTCCATGCGCGGCGTATGATAGGCCAGAAAAACCATGGACCGCCTTTGCTATTCACTATCTCAGTTTGGGGCATTGGTGCACAACGCCAACACAGTCATAATTGTCCCCTACCCAAAGTTCCTGTACTGGAATCAAACTTGGGAAGGCAGCAGTACTCTGCGCTGTATATTAGTAGTTGATATAATCGTTGACAATTATATGGTGACTATTATCTGTAGTTAAATTGAATTATTAGATTTTGGTCCAACGCTCAGCCAGTATTTCCTCTCAAAATACTCACAATGTCCAGAATATGGATTTTGTTCCCTCATACCACCTAACTCAATCAAAGCTCAAACCCTGTTTACGGTTTCTTTACGACACACAGTCAGCAGCAATCCCCAATTCAATTCTGCTTCTTCTCTGGATCCCTGCTCAGATCCTTACTCTTTATCCTAAAGAGTTTAATTAGATCACACAGCAATAATTTTTTGAGAAAGAATAGAACTTGAAATGGATTCTGATAAAGTATACTAAGATCATACTCTGGCATATACTTAGTTTTTTTAGTGAATACTTTAGGGTTTTTAGTAGGAATTTGGTGCCCAACCCGTGGATGGCACCTCCTTAATGAAATGGCAGCCATTGCCATTGAATTACCCATCCTTGTCTCAGCAGCGATGGTTTTCCCCATCCTGGCTAGGATTCTGTCATTGGAAATCCTTAAGACCGAAAAGTGGAAAGAGTTGGGAAACGTGTCCCTAATGTTTTCCTCTCAATCCAAGTGAACCAATCATATTTGGCAAGCGACCTGCTTAGGTAATGGGACTTAATAACCGTTAAGACAAGTCATGTACAACTGATTGATTTGCTAGTTGAAGGCGGCATCACTCACCTTACAACATAATCCTTTAATTTAAAGTTGGTTGGTGATGATAACTGACCAATCCCAATCAGTACACCTGATAGTTAATCAGCTATCAGATGCCCCTAATTGTCAGCAACTCTGCCCAACGAGATCTTAAGCATTCATCTGGATTGATCCCTGATGGACCTGACTAGGCGAATAACCTAAAATCTCCCAAACATAGTTACCTGAGATCAGGGTCAACTGATATCCAATTCACCTCGCATTAGTGATTTATCCCCTAGCAATCTCTGGTAATCTAGCCAGCTGGGAATATGGGCAAAAATACCAACACCTGCCATCTGCATCAAGCGGAAAATTACTTGTCCACTTACTTAGGTGTGTTTTATGCTGAAAACAACTTATCTGAACAACCAGTCCTCTGCAAACTCACCCCTACATATTGCCGATAATCTACGCCCTTACTCTCTGCCTTGGCCCACACTCTGTATGATGATGAGGAACCCGCAGATGAGCCCCATGATCCTCCTTCCACTTCCACCATTATGGGCTAAGTGGTTCACCGCTGTACCACCTGGTTTTGTTTTCTCGTTTTGTGTGTCTAGCCGCTTGTTTTGGCGGTTGGTCATGTTTGGTTTGGTTCGTTTTGGTGTTTATGTTTTAGTAATGTCCATCCCTTATTTGGCATACCTCCAATAAATTTAATATTTTTTAATAGTTTTCTTATGTTATTTTTTTACTCTTTTTTACAATGATACTTGAACTAAAAGTATGTTCAGAGATTTATTATTTTCATTACAATTATTCTGGTTCAGCTGTTCATTTTTTTGAACTTAAATGGCTATCAGGGTCAGAGGTCAAATCTTAGGTTTTAACCACCTATCGTGAACTATCAGCCCCCACCTGGAACTTGACCAACACCAGGACTAAATCTATTTTTTAGATTCAGTGGTACTTTGGGAATATCACAATTATACCTCTCCTAGATCCAATACTTGAGATTTTTTATGGACCTGGTTCACTACATGCCCATCTACAATGTTCTTAAATGCGTAGCCATCAATCACTGACTTGGCAATCACTTCAAATAAACTTGACCACAAAGCATCTAACTTAATTCTTCATCCAAAAACATGGGTGTCACAATAGGCTACCCTATACATCACATGATACTCCAGTATTGCTAGTCAGTTACTGTCATCTATTGACTTTGCTTTAATCCTATTCTTTAAGGTGATATTAAACGCCTGCAATTGCAGTTAGATTATTATACTGGCCACTCAGTTAAGATATTGATCTGTAATCATCCTCACTGTGGGATCTACAAAAGACAACAATATCTATGGTAAAGCTGCCCTTTGAATTTAAAGTAAATCAAATGGTGTTTTTCCTGTTGCCATATGTTGGCTTATGTTGTAGACAAAAGTAACCAAACTTAGGTAAGTTCCACAAGCAAAATATTTCATGACCAAGTTTTCTTAGCATTGCAGCTAGTATTTTTTTTACTCATTCCAGAAATTTGTTAGTTTCTGGCCTATATGGAACTTAAATCACTCCTCTGATCCCCACCAATTCGTTAAGTCTCAGGATTACATAGGAGGTAAAATTGGTTCCTTTGTCACTCAAGATAACTTGAGGGTGTTTGTTCTGGTATACCACTTGATATAAAATTAACTTTATAGTGCTCACAGCATCCACTTTACTCAAGGCTTTGATTTATACTCATCTAGTTATATGGCTCTATTGCAACTATGATGTATTTTGCGCCTCCTGTACTGATACTCAGGGGTCCCACCACGCCTATTGACACACTGTGCCATGTGAATCCAGGGCGTACTATCCTCTATTCTGTCATTTTCTTATAAGGTCTGTGGTGTTGGCGTTCCATGCAACAGTCTAGGTAGTCAGTGACATTTAAATTGATTAGTTCCCACTAGTACTGGCAAATATAGTTCTGTGTTTCCTTAGGCCACCATGGCCGATGACTTCATGTGCAGCTGAGAATATTTCTGCTTGTTCTGATGGCTCAAGAATAAAATCGTTTTATGTCAATTGTTTTGAATTATTGTCCATTTTTAACTGACTTTGGAAAAAGGAGGTTATCAATTTGACCTGTATTTTTTAGATGTTTGTTTGCACATAACTCTGATAATACTGGACAAATTTGGATGATCATCTTATCCAAAAATTGAGGATGCTCCAACTTAGGTCCCATTTTACTTTTGTAAGTACTGGGCAAGTATATGTCCATTAATTTAGTAAATATATCAAAATGGGCTCAGAAGCGATGGATACTTGTGGGATTAATACAACATCAGATAAACTTTTTTCCAGCATTGGTGAAGTGATAGCTTCATTGCACATTTGATATGCCCTATGGCTGGGGGGTATGTGTAAAATTCAGTAAGTATGAGCTCATAGTGGGACGAGCTTAAATTATTATAGATGGGTATCATTTTTGCATAATTTTGACCAATAACCTCAATATAATTTGATAAAATGAATTATTTTAGATAGACTAATAAATTTACATAGATTGACTAATAAAAGCACCCAAATCTAATAGAATTTCTGTAAGTGGCGATCAGTAAATTCAGCATACATTGACCAATAAAAGCATCAGAATTTAATAAAATGAAGTATTGTAGATTATGATCAGTAAATTTAGTATAATTTGACCAAAAAATCAACTAATTGTAATAAAATGAATTATTAGTATATTTGTTTATAAGATACTATATACAATAGATATACAATAAGTTTTATCTTTATAGAGAAATAGTAAGGGCAAAAACAAATATATAGAGATATAAAATTTAATAAAAGTAGGAAAAAGAGTCAATTAAAAAATGCACTAATTTTTGGAGGGGAAAAGAGCTGGGGGTAAAGTTTTTTTGGGAAAAAAGAACCTCCTTTGAATAAAAGCTCTAAAAAGTATGAAATATTGAGAAATTAAGCCTACTTAATAAAACCCTTTTTGAAGTCAGCGCCATATTTTAGCTGATATATAATAGGTATTTATAATTCATATACTCAGTACTATATTTTAAGTTGCTTATAATTTACACTTGGACACAATCCAGACATAAAATAATTATTATTTGTTAGAAAAATTCTTTAATTTAGTTTAAAATATGGCGCCAACTTCAAAAAGAGTTTTATTGAGTAGGCTTAATTTCTCAATTATATCATACTTTTTTAGAGCTTTATTAAAGGAGGTTCTTTTTTTCCCAAAAATTTTTTATCTCAGTGTTTTCCATCGCTTTTCTTAGTGCACCTTGAATTTCTCATGGTTTGTTTCCAACGTTGCTTTTGATCATCATTTAGAATAATTTGTCCACTTGGTGATAGATAACTTGGACAGATGGCAATCTTGATTATCCTTCAGCATTTTGATGCGCTGTTCCAGCCCAGTTAGCATCTAAAATCTTAGGCTTATAATTCAAAGCTCAATGGGCCATTCACCCCTCTGGTTCCTTCAAGTCATTAAGACAGCTTAAAGACAAGTGGTCCATCACCACTTTAAAGGTTCATTTTATGGATATTCTCTTGTAAATATTTGAATGTATAGTTCACCATGAGGAATTTGCACTCCATCATGATACAATTCTACTCTGCTGGCGTTAGTGTTTGATTCATATAGGCCACAAGATGTTCTTCCCCATATTCATCCATTTGACTCAAAATGACATTAATTGCCATTAATGATGCATCAGTTGGATGATAAATTCTCAGGGAAATTTGGGTACTTTAGAACAGGACTGTCATCAATATTTGGCATAAGTCAATGATTAAAACTTGGGCTTCTTCATTCCACCTGAATCCAATAATATGTGAAAAAAGGCTCTTCAATTTCTTTTGCAAAACTATCTATTAATCTGCAATAGTATCTGACCATACCATGAAATACTTGGATATACTGAACCTTTTTAAGATAGACATCAATTTGATTGCTGTAATCTTCTGCTGCTGGGTGTTGCATACCGCTAGAGTTTATAGCAAACCCCAAGTACTCAAGCTCCTATTTGAAGTAATGTCGTTTTTTAGCTTTATTTTCATCTTTGCCATTGCCAGGCTCATGAACTCTTCTTCTAAGTGCTTCAAATGGTCCGTGAAAAATCTGCTAAATACATTTATATAGTTTAGATATACTAAGACGCAGGTAACTTCTGACATTGAGGATAGAGTCCATTGCTTTCTGTAATGTGGCCAGCTATTTTACAAAATCCATGGGGCATTAAATTAGACTGGTAACGTCGCTGTGCGTAATGATTGCACACTTTTCTTGATCACACTTTGGAAATTGATTTGCCAATATTCCAAAATTAAGTCCATTGGCAAGAAGTATTTGGCATTCCCTAGATGATCTAGCACATCGTCAATCCTTGGCAGTGGATAAGAATCCATCTCAATGATTTTGTTCAATATGCAATAATTGATCACTACTTAATTTGATTTGTCCTTCTTTTTTTAAAAATGAGGATCAGATCACCCATGGACTCAATTATGGAACGAGGAGCCCTTTCTTAATTAGATTGATGATTTCTTTGCTGACTAAAGCTTCAGAAGCTCTAGACTTTCAGACAAGTCTCATCCTTATCAGCGATACACCTAATATTAACCTTGTGTCCAAGTCTTTTGCACATCCCAGGTCATGGTCATCCTGAGTGAATATCTCCTGATACTTCTAAAATTGTTGGAGCACACCTTCTTGCTGCTGTTAAAATAAATCATCCAGCTGATATCAATCCACTAAAAAGTTGAAACTTTTGGCAGTTTTCACCAGCATCACATTTCAGTTAATGTTCCAAAATAATAGATTTTCCTGATCTCTGCCATTAGGAATAGATACAAAAATGTGATGATTTTAATTTTTGCTATCCTCAATGGTTTCTTTCCAAGGTTAGCCAGTAGCTTTACAATTTCTTTATGTCTTAGCATAATTATCCCCAGCTCTACCCACGGCTCAATAATCTATTGCCTCCAGGGCTAACAACTTCTTCATATAGTTGCCCTGGGATGTCAAGCGTTAACCCTGTTTTGACGATTATTTATATCCCAGTTATTATAGTATTTATCAACTTTGTTCTTAAAAGTATCTGTAAGCTTATAGGATCTCCTTCAGCATTTCTCTCCGTTTTCTTAACCAACTTTTATTGGATGAAGATTTCATCATTTTAAATCAAATTTGCAATTTTGTTCTTCTTAATCAGTGGCGGTTCTCCTTCATGCTGATAACCAAGGGCAAGCCTACCCAGATTTTTAGGGTATTCTCTCAAAATTGCATTTAACTTTATATTATGCACTAACTCCCGTTTAATGATTGTATTGTAACTCTTGCTATCCAACATGATGGCGGGAGCTGATACCAAAATGTAACTTAACTAGTGTGGCAGCTCACTGTAGGCTCCATAGGATATTGTCATATCTGGTCCAACCATTCCATATTCCTTCCGGTGTTCTAGGTCTGGCAAAATCTTCATTCATTTCACCAATTTGGTTAAAGCAATGTTAGTGGGTGCTCCACAGTCTCTGATAGCCCTCACTCTCGCTGGTTAACTTAATACCACATAGTCCACTCATAATATTCTAATAGGGTATCTGCTTAATGAATAGTGGCGTTATTTTCTAAATTGAGATAATAAATTAGTTTTGAAGATATATTAGGGAAAGATTTTTTGATCGCACTAATTGGAATGGATGCATTTTCCTCATCTAATCTCAGCTTGAGTAATTTCTCCTGGTTCTCAACAGATCTTATCTTATCCGCTAGCTGATGAGTGTACTGTTGAGCGACTTCCTTTATGTTTTTGGGATTAATTCCCTTCATTTTGGATTTATTAATGGCGTTTACGTCCATGTTAACAACCTGATATAATGGGTCAGTTGTTTCAATATCTACAAAGAGATTGGAAATGTCTATATCATCATTCATAGTAACAGGAAAAATATGTTTAACTGCAGTGCTAGATTGTTCCTTCTTTAAACCACGAGACCTCTTTACAACTCCTGACTGATTACCTTCTACTTCACCTGTTATAAGATGTCCTTCTCCTTAGGCTATTTGCTTCAACATTGGGCAGCTTTGTGTACAGGTTTACCACACTGTGGCAGTGGGTTTGCATCTTGTCTGCTCGTTTTTTCACTTTGGGCTTATTCCCTGACATGACCCAATTTGGCTGCTCCATATAATGTTATAAAATTGGAAGTATCAATAGATACGCTGGCGGAATTTGCACAGGGTTTGACCCACTGAGCAATCAGGACCCACAACATAAAGATCATTGTCCTCAAAACAACAGAAAATAACTTAATATAAAATACGGAGCACTTTCTCCTGCAATCTATTTTATTTAATCTGCTCAATCTTACGGATTCTTCCTATTCCGCTTTTCTTTTACTTACTTAACAATGACCCTCCTCTTGATCGCCTATCTCGCTTATAAAACAGCGGCTTGGATGATACCACTCTCATAGCTTGGATTATTCAGTTCCACCGATTCTCCTTGCTTCATCTGGTTATTCTCAAAATTGTATCGCCTTAATTGTAGATGATTTAAATTGTAATTGTCAAATGTCAAGATCACCTTATTTTAAAGGTGAACCAATATAAAATCGTTATATCCTATATAACTCATTAATTCCAGTATCGCCTCATTCCAAAGTACTTAAATTACCATTACCAGTTTGATTCTGGCGGATTCCATCCATTTCACCATATTGACTTAGGGCTTATCATCCAGTCATATTGGAATCATGACAATATTCATATTAAAAAATTTTATAGTAAATTTTGGCTTGATTCTGGATCACTAGGAATGCTCATGGCAGGGCTTCAAAAGTGGCTCTCAACATCTTCAAATAATCCACCATTTGAGATGTGAATATTTGTGCCATTAACGCTGAAGCTAGTTTGGTGGAAATCACAATTGGGCCATATGCTGCTTGCATCACAATATGGGCATTAAAATCTGATATCACTTACCACTGGCCAGTATCTGTGAATCCTGGTAGAATCAGTCCATTAAATCTACTAGGGTCTTGTCTTTTTGGAATTGAATCCTCATAAATTCCTGCTTGCAGTTAGACATCAGTGTAAGTCTTGCAAATTTTAGTATAACAGCTTCCTTGGCCTCATTTAAAGACCAATATATCCCGCTAGTTGGGGTAACTCCATATTCTGACAATTGGTGTCCATACATTTCGTGAAGGTTTTTGATTTTGTCAGTTACTAAAACCAAAAATTGTCATCTTAAATTATCAGAAATATGGAGGGGATTATCCTAATGGAACATATGTAATTTCAGTGTGCTTTGAAATTCATCCGTGGCTCCATTGGTTAGGGGAATCCTTCACAACAACCCTACTTTCCATTGGGATTAACTTTGAGGATCAATTCCAAAATTGCTAAAAATGACCCAGGCATATTTATGGGTGGGTTATCATTCCCAACTGGAGTTTCAGGCGCTTATTTTTCATCTTCTTCTACCTCCATTTGCGCGCAATCACATTTGTGATTCTCAAGTTCCTCTATGCGCTTCAACAGTCATGCTATATCTTTGTCAATCTGGAATAAGCGTTTTCAATCTGCTTGTCGCTCATCCTTCTGAAATAATACTTCTTTAATTAATTAACCCTCCTTGTGCTTCAAAAAGTGAACTTTCCCACAAAGGTCATTATTAATTTCTCAACTTGTTCACCTTCTTACTCAGCCTTTGTCACCCATTCTTAAAATGCAGTGAAGTTGGCCTGTGACGTTGAGTTGAACACGTTTTTGTTGATGGTCTTTATTTCTGTCCAAAGCTTGTGTAGTTTGTTCTTATAAGACACGTTTATACGATATTATTATTTATATTAGCAAGCTCAACTACCTTCTGTCATTATCACCAATTGTTAAAACTGGGAGCTGGCAATAACTAATTTATGAACTAATTGATAAATCTGGAATCATTTCCTCTTTCTGGATAATAGCTCGCTTTAGCTATATTGTAAAATGCACAGGTTCCTTGTATGTGCGTTATTTACCTTTTTGATAAAAATAGATTATAATGGGTAGTAGTAGTATGAAGACCATTACTTTAGCTGAGCTTCTGATACCAGAATAGTAATTAGGTCAAACGCTAACTTGGTGCTTGTTATAATCTTAAATTCATCTAGAATTGTCGGGACTTCTTCATTTTGTCTGGTAGAACGAAACCTAGGAATAAGGCCAGAGGTTCTTTTCCTTCATTCATTAAGATTCTGTGGAGGTATCAGTAAAATAGACAAAGGATCTTTTTGTACTTCCAAATCTAGTCTCAAGAGCAAACAGTCTAAACAATAAAATTATCTAATCTATAAATAACTTTATTCTTTAATTATATCTGCTTTTTTTAAGAAAATTGAAAGAGAATTTATAGGGAGTTCGATGCTTAACTCTTTGGTTGGCGTCCCAATTTGACATTGAAGCCTTCTCTTATGAATTAATACTCCAGGGTCGCACAAATCGATGATATTCCTCATCAAATTAATTAGTTTATCTCCCTTACTTGACTGCAACCTCTATTGAGTTTAAACAAAGAAAGTGTCCCAATGTCTTCGCTCAAATCCCATTAAATCACCCTTATAAGGTAATAAATAAGATAATGGGACTCTTACCCACAACAGCAGCTTGTGATCCAGAAAAGGTTAAAAATAAAATTGCTTTACCTTAGGCGGCACTACTCGTCAACAACTTATAAACCCCTTAGTTGATTGGTAACTAAACCTGACAAATTCCTACAAGTTAATTGGATATCAATAATGAAATTGCTTTTTTAATCAATTATTGTAAGGGATCATCCCCAACGTTATAATCATCAATTGTGTGAATAATAAACCAGAAGACTAATAAATACTCGCTAAAAACAATTCTCTGGACAATAGTAATCAATATATCATTGATATCTCCAACATCTGCTATCAGATAAATCCCCTGATGGACAAGCAGATGAATCATAATTGATGAAACTGGGTAATGTTTGAAACAATCCCACATGATTTTTGAGGTGACGCCACAGTCCAGTTTTTGAGTTGAGTAGATCAGGTTCATCATTAAATGCTGTACAGAGATTAACCTTGGAAATTAATCTAGTGATTACAATACAGCCATTAGGAAGATAACAATAATATTGTAATATAAGTGGCATAGGGTTATTATGGGGTGAATAAAAGGAGTTAGACATTGAATAAAACCTTTGGATGAATTTCAAAGATATTAAGATGTTTCAGGCATTATTTCCTATTTCATTTTCCAGTGGAGCACCATTGGGGAGAATTATATGCAATTTGTTAGTTAGAGAGCTCATTGTTATTATGAGAAATTGGTGAGTGCTTATAATATAGCTCTTAGCTTTATGATCTTATCCAACAAGATGAGTGCAAATAATTAATTGATTGGCTACTTAGAGGTGCCAGACAGGAAAACTTGAGTTGGAACTTAAGCTTCTTAAAGATTAAGAGGTTCATAGTAATCCTCAATATCCTGGATATATTTTTTCAGTACTAGAAATTGAACTTCTAACTAATTCTAGATATATAGGAATGTAAAATGTAAATTTATTAAAAAGGTTAGTACTATTTATAGTACCAAGTAAAAACATGGAATGCAATGTGTGATAGGCAAATATCATTCGTGAGAGTGTAAGGAGATTCATGAATTCAGGAGGTGATGACATAGTACATGTTCAGAGATGGAGTCAATCAAGATTTCTTGTTAAAGCTTAATCAAAAAAATATGATAATGCATTTAAGTGTGTTTCATTATCTGTTATCAGGAAGCCAATAGGTAATAAGGTATAATATGTGGAGTGAGGTGGTTATTGGGTTGATTGGAGGAGTTAAACAATGAATACATTCTCAGGCCTAATATCAATATGGATAGTAACTCAGCTCTGGCATTCTTCCCTATCTCATCAGCCAGTGAAGCACTAATGGAGCAATTTATCCAGAGTTTATTAGGTCGTAAACTTGGCATTATTATGGGAAATTTCTCTAGTGCTTAAAAATATAAGATTAGAAGTGATTTTGGACATTAGGCCTGAAATACACTTAGATAAACAAAAATATTATAGGCTTTACTCTGATTAAATACTGACTAGTAGATATAAACCTATGTCAATAACAATAATAATAAAAATGACATTAATTAAAGTAATTATTATAGCATGACCCTAAAGTCGAGGCTTCACCTAAATTAAAACAAAGTTTGACATTAGTATTACTAATGATTTTGGGCCTTAGACTAATAAAACTTTGTTTAAAATAGTAATATTTTCAAGCCTTAAGCTTAAAAAGTTTGATTTACACTTAAATAACTTTTTTATATTAGGCCTGTAATTAATTGGGGACAGCCTGATCCACACAATGACCTCATGATTATATTTTCAGATTTGCATGTAAATTCAGAGGTTGAGTTTGGAGAGTCAGGCCAAATCAGAAAAATACTTTGGAGTTAGAAATCATAAGTATGAATTTGAAGTTTTGAGAACAAGGGCTAATACAGCGTATCAAATGACCAGTGTCTTGAATCCTCCAAATTTTCGTAATCTGGGATATGAGATTTTCATGAGCAACGATTTGGATGTCACACAAAAGCCTAATCTAAGAATTTTAATTATTTAAATTATCGCAGATGCATAAAAATAAGGAAACAGCAACTGTAGATACAATTTCATTCTCTCAAAAAATTATAATAAAGTTCTCAGTGTTATTGCTTTCCTAAAATTCAGTTTAAAAATTTTATCTAAGAAAATATTATTCAAAATCAGCCAGAACAATGAGCTCCACTAGTGAGCTGAGACAAGCTTTGGCTTTATTTGCGGTATTATCATGGAGCCATACTTTGCTGCTTGCCTACAGCATTGCTGTTACCTTTGTTCAAAAATAAGTCACAAATTCTGGTAATAAAGCATAAGTTTGGGGTGGTTCTCTACTGGATTGTCAGTCATGTGGTTGGTAACATGGCTTGTGCTTCCCAAATACTTCATAACATATTGGCATGAACCCATGCATTACATAAAATGAAACTCAAATACCTTTCTCTCCATCTTGTGGAGGCCCTCAGGAGGAAGCTGTGGTTACTAACAGAGAGGAATGGAATTGAGATCTCTTGACAGTGATTATGGGTAGGGTTCTAATTGGCATTTTTGCTATGTGAAGTGGGACAAGTATGGAAGGTGGCAACTCCACAATTCATATTGGTCCAGGCGAAACCTAAGTCACCCACGTTCAGGTGGCGTTGTCCATGGAGGCGTTGGACAAACTTCACCGAGTCATTGCACATACCTTCTTCAAGGCATGGTTGGCACAGGCAACAGGGGGTATCCCCTCTCGCGCTCCAACTAGCCTAGGTTGTGGATGCATTATCCCCAGAATTGGCTGTATGGTTAAAAAACTTATCAAGGAACATGAAAGTTTTCTAAATTCAATAGATGAGTGTGCAGAGTTGATCAATTGAGTGGCATGTCCAGACAAGGCAAAAGATGAGACATGGTTGGCACTATTAACAGTTAGCCAGGGTCATATCTCAGCAGAAAAATATGCGCAGGTTTTCCATCCACTGGCAAAGGATACCCGGGTTAAAGATTTCCAATCCTCATGAATATTCCGCCAGGGGTTGCAGGCAGATTTGCTGTCAGCTTTGGCAGTAGCAAAGGTCCAGGCTACGCTGGGTGAGGAAGTGGCCTAAGTGGTTCAAGTTGAAAAGCAATTAGCACTGGAACAGGACTGGCGTGAGGGATCTATGTCATTGGGAAAGTGAAAGTCTTGGTAAACGGCCATTCCAGTCAAGGGGGTGGCATCCAGTCCCAAGAAACTTTGGAAATGTACAATGGGGAGGGCGCCAAGGAAATGAAGAGGGAGCACATAAATCAGTGAGCCATGGGTAGGGAAAGGGGAATAAGCCTAATTTTCATCAGCCAATTTGCAATCAAAAGACTTATTTAAAAATAAACGCCATCTTCGCTATATTCTCAAATGTTTATCCCCATAGAGTTGCGTATGGATTGCGGAATGGAAGGGTCTATGGCCCTGGTAGATACTGGGGCAGAAGAAGATTACATTAAACTTGCATTGGAAGAGCTCCTGAAGTTGCAGGTGCAGAGAGGATAAGAGGTGGTAATTGGCGATGCATCATGGAGGGCGCCGTCATGGCGAGTGAGCCCTTCAGTCAAGGTTCAACAGGACCCATTCAGGTTCTGGGCGCGGTTAAGTGCGATTAAAAACCTGGCTCATCACGTAGTGCTTAGTATGCGGTGGTGGCATCAGTTTAGACCCCAGTTCAATGTACCTTCCAGAATCATAATATTTAGCCCAAGGATGGGTCTAACAATGAAGTGGAGGATGTTGGTGAAAAATCAGGAGTTAGATGAGCATAAAACCCTAGGGGCCATGCAGGAAGAGGTCTTAACAGCAGGATACCAAGATTTTTTGAGGGTCTTTGGTCCAAAAAGGGATTAACCGTTCTCTCCCACAGGGCCTTTTGCATTCTATTTTTGATTTAAAGAAAGGTTGGAACTTCCCTATGGATGCCCAATTTTTCCGTTGAATGAATGAGCCAAAGCCGCACTGGAGGACCATGTAAATTCAATGTTGAGCGAAGGATTGATTGAGACATCAAAATCAGCTGTGGTATCTCCAACGTTGCTGGTGCCCAAGGCAAGAGGAGTTATGGCCATATTTGGACTATCAGAGATTGAATGCGGTCATGGAGAAGGATCCTTAACCAATGATGTTAATGGAAAGTATCCTGCCGATGGTCATGGGATGCAACATTTTCACTAAGCTTGATTTGGCAGATGCATTCAACCAGGTACCTGTGAGACTGGAGCACCAAAGGTACATGGCATTCAAATGCCACCTTGGAATGTTTTAATACCGAATTATGCCATTTGGGCTGCGCAATGCCCCAGCAATATTCCAATAAATGATCGACCAACTACTCAGTCAGTTGATTGGCTAATGTTGCATCGCTTATATGATTGATATACTGGTGTTTTTATGCTCTAAGGAGGCACATGTACATGATGTTCCGGAGGTCCTGGAGGCATTGGTTGGGGGAGGATTACGGCTGAAGCCTTTTAAATGTGAGTTTAAACAGGAGTCAGTTAAGTTCCAGGGGGAAATTTGTATTTGGGAAGGCCTGGGGGTATTCCCATTAAGATAAATGCGGTGCACGCATGGAAGGCAGCAACAGATAAGATAGGCGTAAGAGTTTCCTGGGGGTGGTAAGTACCTCAGGCGGTTTATCAAGAATCTATAAAAGTTGCCCTTGCCACTTACACAATTAACACAAGATGTGCCATTCTTATGGGGGAAGAAGAGGATGGGCATTCAACCTGCTGAAAGAGAAGCTCATTTTGGCGCCAGTACTTGCCCATCCAGATCCTGAGAAACCTTTTGTGGTTGAGATGGACGCCTTTAATTTTGCTGTGGGACCAGTACTCTTACAGAAGGGAGAAGACAGTTTGGAGTACCCGGTGTGTTATTTCAGCTGAAAAATGATTCCAGCAGAAACAAATTATACAATATATGGTAAGGAGCTACTGGCGGTAGTCTCAGCTCTGCAGGAGTGGCAGCACCATTTTTTATGCCCGTTATCCTTTTGTAGTATGGACAGACCATCAGGCAATAGAGTATTACCAAGAGCCCAGGAAAATGAATCAGCGCCAAGCCTGGTGGCACATGGAGCTGGTTCAGTACGATTTCCGAGTAAAATACTGTCCAGGAGCTGTTAACACCATCACAGATTTATTAAGCCAGGATGTAGGGCTAGTATATGAGAAGGCTGAGTTGGAGAAAAATAAACAGCAACTATGTTTTGGGAAGACCAATTTTCCACGATAGTGAGTGAGGAGGATTAGAGAGGGAGATCTGATGGAATCAGAGGAAGTCAACATTTGGTCATTGCTTATGGTTGGAAACAGTTTAAAGGCCAACAGCACTGCCATCATCATACATATGGGAAGAAAAATAGAATTTTGCATCATGGCACACGGATATGGGTTCCAAACCCATCACTGCTGTGAGAAGTGCTGCAGGTATCATATGAACACACGTTGGCAGGATATCCTGGGGTTGCAAAGATGACTGAACTGGTGTGACAAGTATCTTAGGCTGGAATGTGGAAGGGTATCACAAAATATGTGGCGGAGTGCATAGTTTGTGCATGTTTGAAGCCCTTGCAGAGGCAGCCCACGGGTGAGTTAGTCCTGATCCAGACTCCAAGTCAGCTGTAGGGGTCAGTTAGCATGGATTTCATTACAGGGTTACCCAAGATCCAGGGGAAGGATGTGATAATGGTTGTTGTCAATCATTTAACTAAATCGCCAATTATTTCCGATGTACCTCAAAATTTTCATCTAAAGACACTGCAAGGGTTTTCATTGATGAGATATTCGCTTGTCATGGCCTACTGGCGGAGATCATTTTTGGATTGTGGATCCCAATTTATATCAAAATTTTGGTCAAGTTTACTCTTTAACTTGAAGATTCGCCCATGTAGAACTTTGTCATATTATCCCATTCAAATGGACAACAGATAGGTTAAACCAGATATTGGAACAATACCTTCAATGCTATATTTCATATTGACAGGATGATTGGGTTACCTGGAACAGACTGGCTCAGTTTGCCTAGAATAACCACTATTAGTTGTCAACAGGGGTGACGCAAATCTTTGAAAATCATGGATCCAATTCAGCGTTGGATGGGGGTCAGGTGGTGGATTATGCCAGGGGCGGACAAATTATCCCAAAAAATGACAGACATCAGGAGGATGTTTTGAAACAATCTTGAGCGTCCCAAAGTATGTCAAAAACAATATGTGGATCAACAAAGAACGCCAGACCCATTGTTTGCTTCAGGAGATTGGGTGTTTGTGGTAGCAAAAAATAATGCGGTACCTGTGAAGAGCTGAGAACTTGGACCAAAGTTCTTAGGACTGTATAAGGTGATTTGGGTTGTCAACAAGGTTTCATTTAATTGACCTCCTAGAAGGGTCAAATCCCATCCAGTTATCTATGACTCACAGCTTTGGGGATTCTGGGGCTTGGACCAGAGCGTTCTGGGCCATTGAGCCTTTGGGAGGATGACAACCAGGAATATGAGGTCAAAAAAATCCTGAAGGAGCATTGGATGAGGGGTCAGTGGAAATTCCTGGTAATTAAGAGAGGGTATCCGATGGAGGAAGCGACATGGCAGACACCATAGTAGTGTACACGCTGTCCTGAGAAGATCTGAGAGTTCCTGGATTTACAAGGGGGTGATGTGACAGATTAGGTCCATCCTGATCTGCACATTGACCTTGCGAATATAGTTTCAGATTTGCATGTAAATTCAGAGGTTGAGTTTGGAGAGTCCGGCCAAATCAGAAAAATACTTTGGAGTTAGAAATCATAAGTATGAATTTGAAGTTTTGAGAACAAGGGCTAATACAGCGTATCAAATGACCAGTGTCTTGAATCCTCCAAATTTTCGTAATCTGGGATATGAGATTTTCATGAGCAACGATTTGGATGTCACACAAAAGCCTAATCTAAGAATTTTAATTATTTAAATTATCGCAGATGCTTAAAAATAAGGAAACAGCAACTGTAGATACAATTTCATTCTCTCAGAAAAAATTATAATAAAGTTCTCAGTGTTATTGCTTTCCTAAAATTCAGTTTAAAAATTTTATCTAAGAAAATATTATTCAAAATCAACCAGAACAATGAGCTCCACTAGTGAGCTGGGCCAAGCATTAGCTTTATTTGTGGTAATATCATGGAGCCAGACTTTTCTGTTTGCCTGCAGCATTGCTGTTACCTTGTTTAAGAATAAGTCACAAATTCTGGTAATGGCGCATAGATTTGGTGGTGGTTCTCTGCTGGATTGTCAGTCATGTGGTCGGTAACATGGCTTGTGCTTCCCAACTCCTCCATTTCATATTATCAAAAACCCATGCATTACAAGGTCTAAAAAGCATAAAGCTATAGTTATAATAATAATTGTAAGCTGAAGTCAAGGGAAACAATAAACAAGTTGGGAACTAAAAAATCAAGGCTTCACCTAACCTAGGGTAAAGCCTGACATAGGCTTTAGTAGAGACATCAAGACAAATAAAAGCCAAAGTTTGGACTAAAAGCTTATATAAAACTTAAAAGTTCCCGTACAAGTTGAGCCTAAAAACCTTATAATTCTAAGATAGGGTTTTCTTGAGTTTAAGAAAGATTATGTGCTGAACGTGTGGGAATCAGCAAAAGACAGGAGGAGTTAAACACACCAAAGAATTGGCAAAACACTGTCTGTGCTATCAGATTTAAACTTTTAAATCTTAATAGATTCATCAATGTGTGAATAAGAGATTCTGATCAAACAAAGGTGGAGCTATGTTGAGCTTTATAAAGTAAGTTTTATTTTAAATTATATAAATTATGTTTGACACAATCGACTTAAATCAGATTATGAAAGAACTGTAGTATTTAAAAAAGGGGCTTTTCTGGGTGTGTTTTTTTAAAATGGTGTGCATTCATATTTCATCTGGTTTTTTTGGGCGCCCTCCAACATCATTGCTACCAGATGGTTTTTTTTGGATGTTGTGGGGTATAAAGGGCCTCCATTGTTAGATTATTTTTGATCAAAACCTAATTATGGGGCTAAATTGCTAAACATATTTTGAGTGCTGGTATAAGGATGGGCTTAATTATTGTCCTAGCTAGCTATAGATTTAGTACTAATACTATTATCCATAAAATTTGGGGTTTGGATTTTCTTTCTATGGGCTGAGATAACTAAATTTTAAAGAGCTTTTCTCAAGGATGCTTATAGAAATTAGACCAAATTTCTTGAAGCTGGTGGGGGGCAGTAATATAAGACTTTAGTCATCAGGTCTCGCAGTATGAGCACCTGTGCTTAGGAATTTTAGAATTCAGCTTACATCTTCTGGGACTCTATAGCCTTGACCTGATTCACTCACACGATCTTTAAATTATCCCTCAATTCATCCAATAGGTCAAAGGCAGCTGAGTTCATAACTTTTATGTGTCTATCCTCTTTGAATAGAAAATGTAGCTTTTCAAAAAACATCCTTGTTGGAAAGTGCATGAGGTTATTATAGGAGAAATTGCTAATTAAGCCAGTTGGTATAACGTTTCTTTTGTGTGGTCTTGTAGCAGCGCAGATACTTATCAAGGAAATAAATCATTTTTTTCAGTTTAGCCATAAGACTAGGGGGTGGTGGGCCAAATATTGAACCATCTTAATCTTGAGGTTATCAAGAAGGTGCTTCCAGGAAAATAAAAGGATTTTTGAGCCCTTATTTTGAACTATCTTTTTATAAGACCATGGTGAGTGAATACTTTGATTGTGAAGATTTCAGCTCTACCATTTCCCGCTATACTAAAGGTACATAGGAAAACCTTAGCATACTTCTTCATCCTGTTTGCCATGAACATTATAGTGTCAAAACTTTTAGTTTTAAAAGCCTTATTATAAAGTTCAAACTCAGCAAGTACCATGGTATTTATGTGGCCTGAAACGGCAAAAATTACCTTACAGGTTTCTTCCTAGAAGGTTTAAACCTTAAGCAGGTAACGCACCCAACGATGTACCCTCTCATCAATCCATACATGCTCAGATAATAGTAATTTTGAAACAGGATCTTCTTTATTTTCTTTACTCCAGGTGTCCACCAAGGGGTGGTTGTGGTAACGCCTATTGCCTCCTCTGGAGCTTTTGGGTCAAAATTCATGTGCAGCCTTTATATCAAATGATGACCTTTTCCTTCTGGTAATTCTTGTACTGGCCATTCACCAATCCGTTTCAGATCTTTTATGAGTAAAACTTCATATTTCAGATTTTTTGTGTGGTACGGTCTTTGTTTATCATGTCAGGGTACTCAACCTAGATGGAGGTGAACATGTAGAGGGTAGCATGGTTGCGGTGTTGTATACATTCAGCTTCTCTTTTAAAAAAATTTTTATGGTCTTATATTAGGAGGGCCAAAATTATGGTTGCTCTTGTCTGGTTTGTACTCAATCTTGAAATTGTACTGGGATAGTTTAAGGTATAATTAGGCATGACGCTAGTTCATGCGGTTTAGAATCTTGTAATATTAATGGGCTTGATGGTTCTTTACGATCATAATGTGGTACTTGTACATAGAGATAGTGTTACCATCCTTCTAAATCTATAAGCTTCCTAGAAGTAATTTTGTTATAAAAAGGGTAGTTTGTTTTGGAGTTTAGAATTTTCTTGCTGAAATAACTTATGGGATAATCTAATCCAACTTTTCTTTTTAAAAGAATTACCTTGATTGCAAACATTAAGGCGTAAGTTTTTTCTATGAACAGTCAGTAAGTGTCTGAGGTGCTAGTATCAGAGCAGTTAGGAAAGTCTCTTGATGGTTTGGAAAGCTCTCTACTAACACTACTAATGGAAAGGCACTTATTATGCCAGCTATATAAAAGAAGCGGCAGTCTTAAAGAGGTCCTTCACAAAAACGCTTCAGAAAGATTTACTGCCTAAGAAAACTCTTAACGCCTGAATTATTTACAGGGATGTCCATTCCCTCAAATCCTTTAGTTTGTCTGGACATTTAGACATGCCCTTTGAAAGTACTACATTCTCCAAGAAGGAAGTAGAGTTACAATAAAACTTTCAATTTTAATGGTTTTAGTCATATGTTAGCAGTGTCAAGAATCTTGACTACCCTCAACACGTCTGATTGTGCTCTTATCTGGACTTGGAGAATAAAAGCATGTTAGCCAAGTATGTGATGTAATATATTACAGTTGGGTCTCCCTATATTATCTGATTGTGCGCTGAAATACCGCTGTGCATTCTTCAGACACAGAGGGCCTCAATTTATACTCAAACCCCAAGTGGAAGTTAAAGGCTGCGTACAACAGTTGCAAAAAAACCACAGAAATTTGGGTGAAAGCGTTGACCAGGTTTAATTAGAGAAGATTTGGTTTTCCATGATTATCTGAGAGATGGTCTCCATCAGTGAAATGAGGTATGTGTCAGCCTCAGTTAAGCATTCAAAAGTCAATAATCCAAGCAGATCCTGAGCTTACCACTTGACTTGGGGATTAGTTTAATAGCAACACCAATGGGGACTTGGAAGGTACTATTATCCCTTGTTTCCAGCACAAACTTTCACATAGGCATTTAGGTCCCCCTTTGCTCTAGGGTTAAGGGGTAAACTAAGCGCCTTTGGGAATTCTGGAATAATTTTAAATTCAAATAAGGATGAAATCGGTAATTTTGGTGCAATGGTAGGGGCATCACTATCATGGAACAGGTGAGTGTTGGTCTTAACTCCTCTGGAACATTTTTTATAGGTTCTGTATGTTGTAGCGCGTTTACTCTGGACTTTTCTCTAGTGGTGTTGAAAAAATTTAAGGCCATCAATATTTGATCCTTTGAATGGAGCATGTCCAGCTGTCATTCAGGTTGATCTATGGGTAGTAATTGTGCCACCCCCCATACCAAGGATAATGTGGTGGTAAGTTCCTGATCAATCTGAACGGTTCCTATAACCTGTGGGACACGCCGCAAATGCGCCATTGGTTTAACCTCCAAGCACACTAATAAATTTGAGGTATTCACAAATATTAAAATTCCTCAATTACAACTTTTAGCTTCATTCTCATTGCTAACTCTACATCCAATAGGTACCTGCGACTTATGTCCACCAATGCCCAAAATTCTCTTTGACTCTTCTCCTTTGTTCTTATAATATAATACCAACGGCACATTTAGGTAAGCTGAAATGATTCCTTTATTATAAGCGGATATGAACGCAGGGACTGTGTTTAAGTTGTAGGCTGAAGTAGAGGTACTTTTTGATGATACCCAAGTTGATGTCTTTAAACCAAAGATATTGTGGGACATTCACTAATAAAGTCTAAAATCAGGTTTGTAGCCATATCAAACTCCACCTGGAATCTGTGGAACTTCTTGTGAGGGGCAGCGGGGAAAAACTTCATCTTATCCAAGACCAGATCTTCCTTGACTTAAGTTTAATTTTTAAGAAATCTTCCTTTTAGGTGGGTTCTAAATTTTACCAGACAATGCAGATTTGATGTCCAGGCTGCATTTATGCCAGAAAATACAAACAAGCTGAGAAGAAGTGACCTTAGTCGCTTTGACCAAAAGGAGAAAAAAATTTAGGCATACTCAATGACTGACATCTTCCCTGTGTGAGAGAAAATTTTAGAAGAGGTCGCATCTTAGGAGATAGTTGGTGTAGCAAATCTCTTGGCTAGATTAGACATTTTTAAAGTGAGATTGGGAGAGCCATCTGGATTTCCACTCTCTTTATGAGCTAGGTCTTATAAGTCATTGTGTAGTGTGGAAACCACTTGAGCGATCTGGAGCAACACTAAAGTCATTCCCTCCTTTCAGAGTGTCCTTTAAAATCACCAAAGGCTCAGACATCCAAAGGTAGGGCTTTAATACTAAAAGATTGGATGAGAATTTTGAAGTTAGAATACAATCATAGTAAGCTAATAAACTATCGTATTTAAACAATTTAAAAAGTACTTTTTTATAAAAGGTTAGTACCTAAAGTACCAGGGGTGAATCAGTTTTATGACAAGTGATAGGCAAAAACCACATATTAGGGTGGAAGTAGATTAAGTATATGATGAAACAGTCTAGATCTAGAGCTGTAGTAGATCAGGATTCATAATAAAGGCTGGAATGATATTATTAGTGGTAACACCAAAAGTGGATTCCGTTACCTGTCATCAGGAAGCCAACAATATAAGGTATAATACTTTGAATAAGGCAGTTGTTGGGGCTATGATGATATTTGATATTGAATAAAACAGCGATACAAAAACAGACTATATCAATTTAGTTAGGGCGTTCATCCTATACCATCAGCCAATTGTGCACTATGGAGGTGATTTTATTTGAGTTTACTTGTTTATTAATTTGTTATTAGTAGAAAAAGCTCAACGAAATGCAGCCTACTATTAATATTATAATGTCTAAAGCCCAAATTATTATTAGTCAATAATTTATTTTTAAATAATAGAATTTGAGATTGATTGTAATTTTAATAAATTGTGATCCTAAAGTTAAGGATTTACCCTCACTTCTGTAAATCCTGACACCTCCTATGACTACCGCTTGCCAAGCTTGCAGTCTCACCCAAGAAAAAGTCTCAAGCATTACACTTTGCTCTACAGAGATCATAGGTCTGAAAGAATTTTATAAGAGTATAATTGTGGCGGGTGAGGTCTCATAGTGACTTTTGGTATGAGAAAAACTGAGTGGTTTCCCCCATCAGGAAAATGATGGAGAGAAACCCCATTAAGAGTAGTTTTATTCTCATATCAAGCAGTAAATATCTATTAGAGGCTTTTCCACCAGGGTTAGGAAAAGTGATTAGTGTTGGAAAACAATTTAATGTGGCAGATGGGAACCTACTATAATGTTAAGAAGAAGATTATCAATAAGGCCCAGATGAAAGCCCACAAGCATGAGAATGAAAAAAATTTACCTACTACGTTGGCTAGATGATCAACCAATTTTGATGTCTTAGTCCATGTTAAGTCTAATACTCAAGGCGAGCTTTTTTATGGCCTCCATAAAGTTTATAAAGAGATGTAAATACCTTATTGAAATCATACAAGTATTCAATAAAATAGTTCTCAACCAGTTATTTATTAGTTTCTAATAAAGATGATTTTACAACTAAATATTTTTATATTATATATAAAGATTTATCTTTTAGCATTAAAAGCGAAGTGGCTCTATGCGCCAGAACATGATTTTTATATATAGGTGCAATTTAGTATAGGGTTGATAATTGCTCTGATGGACTTCATGGATGGCAGGCTGTAGATGTCACCTATTTATGGAACCTCAACCTTTGATATTTACATTGAAGCTCATTTTTATAATGCCAAACTGTTTTTAGTACTAGTGGTGCCAAACCCAAAGGGGGAGCCACCACGCATCTATATCACAAATGGGCTAAACAAAGGGATTATCATAAATTAAAAAATTTTTAATATAGCCCCTAGGTTATTAGCCTAGGAAGCCATATCAGATGACGAGGAGGCTTTGAGGAAACTTTTGTCCGGTGCCTGCTTTAGCTGGCAGACCATGGCAGACAGCATTGGGGTGGGAGCATCAGCGACATGGCGCATAATGAGGTATAGTTGGGGGTTTTCTTTGTTAATAAGGCTGGCAGTATCCATCACCTCAACGCATTGAGAAAGTTGAATGCTCAGCAAAATTGATGAGAGCTGGCACAAAAGTAAATGACTTGATGCGCTGGCAGGTTTCGGGATCATTGGGGCCAAAAAGGGAAATTTTTGCTGCATTGCTGCAAGTGGGCTCCCACCAAAAAGCAAGCTCCTTAATTTTATATTTCTCACCTTCCTTTAAATCATGAGGTAAATTGGGGATAGGAATACCCTTGACAAGGGGCTCCATTGCCCCATGGAGTTGCTGGTAGAGGAGGGTGTTGACCAGGGCAGCTGCAGCTGCAACTGCCATGTCAATTAATACTTTTATAAATGATAAACCCAACTTTTATCAAAATTTTGGTGGGAACGCGATTTGGGAGGGTCAACAAAGAACTCCTCCAAAGCAAAATCCAGTTTCATGTGGCAAGGCCGTCCATCCTCCTTAATCCATTTGAGAGCCTCAAATGGATTGGATTTTGCCAGCGCTGGGCCAGCCACAGGAATTGGGGCTATGGCTGGAGCTGATTGGCCACATGCTGTCAACCTTGGCAGCTCAGCTGAAACTGGTTCAGCCATTGACTCAGGACCCTGTAATCCTGTCAAATTTTCAAAAAAATTAAATTTGCTTAAATTTTGATTGGCCACTGCTTTTAAAGCAGCGCCAGAATTCCCCAATGTTGGAGGTGGGAGGATTTGAGCCCAATTTGAAAAATTGGGGCAAGGCAGCCATTGGGGCAGCGCCTGAGCCCTGAGTGGTGGATGCGGTGGAAGCGGCAACCATGGGGCACTTGAGCTTTGAAAGGTCAAGCTCTAAGTATAAGGGGCAAAAATCACCGTTTTTGACATGCGCCCAGAATGGGTGTTCAGGGGTTGATCTGATCATGGTGCATGGGGGAATTACAAGGTGAGAGTCGCGATAAAATGGGTGGATTGTTGCAAAGGCGCGAGGCCTTGACAACTGATCTGCTCCATTGGGAACCATAAACTGCAACACAGGGTCTGTGCCGTAAATGGTCAAAACCTCTGTGAGCTCGTGGTGGAGGTGTTTGGGGGAAAGGAAAGAGGGCAACCAGGCGAACTGGACCACCAAACTGGCCTCATCTCAGAGCCGGGTGCAAATGGTGGGCAAAGGAAATTTTTTAAAAACTAATTACAGCTTGGCTGCTGCCACTGCATCATTTTCAGAGAGGAAGCCAAGGTCAAATTACCCCTTAAAGGGGCGGAAGTCAATATAGCTGGCAGGTTTGAAAACCACTGTGGCCATCTCAATGAAGGCTGCGCTTGCATATGGGAAGGATTCCCATATTCAGCCTGGAGGCTGAAATGAAAATGCTCCGTGAGAGCACTAAAAGGCTCCAGAGCACCGCCTGAGAGCTGGCGAGGTGGTGGGCCAAGTCCCAAGGGGGGACATAACTATTGGTAGCGTTGGGAGGACTAGCAGAGCCAGCACAGGCGCGCTTTAGCGGTTTCCAAAAGTTACCAGATGGCGGCGCACCACCACCCCAAGCCAGGGCAGCAGGCATCAATTGCATCAACATTGGTAAGTTTTGGCTTGATTGAGTGGTTGTTTTTTGTATTTTTAAAAAATCCAAATTTGGCTTTGATTTGGGTATCAAAGTGAAAGAAAGATCTAGAATGCCAAACTGTTACTCTAAGCGTTATAGTACTTTTCTATATTTTACAGGAGCTTTAATTTGCTATAAATTTACCATTTCACTTGAATCCTAGCCACTTTTTTAAAAATAGATATAATCGTTTTTTAGTTCATCAGAAAGCAATGTTAAAATTTAGACCTTTGAGACCCAATGTTAAGCCCTAGTTTCCCAAGATAGAAGGCTAGGGATATGTGGCAGTTAGGCAACGCTTTGACTGTTGAATTAATAATTCCCAGACTGCTAGTATATAGACCCTAACTGATATACTTTTAGCTGCATGCAAACTGATTGTACCCCATTAATATTAAGAATCAGGGATGATACTTTACCAGACATTGACCAGAGGCTAGAACTCAACTAAGATAATTAATAAAAGCTTTCCTATTAATTATTTTCAGATAATAAGATGCCAGAAATGTAACAAATAGCGAAGCTTAAAGACTCTCACCCTACATCTACTATAATATACTAATAACTGGCAGCAGATGGTCAGTGGATATAATGGTATTTTTGGAGTTGTAAATTCACAAGTGGGATCATAATTCCTACTATAATATGAGTGGTCACTTGATTGAGTAATTTCAATGCGCCCTAGATCCCAGAAAAACTAATGTGGGATACAATTGATGGTATATATTGTACCAAGAATTTGTAAAAAAACCTCATGACACTGCAGTGAGTTAACTATTTTAAAGTGCTTATTTAGTAGACAGAAGCTTATATTAACCTAGAATTTTGAGATCTTTATAAAAATTAGATAAGGTATTAATATTATACTATAGTAAGAAGCAAAAAATGACCCCTAAACTACAGATTTGATAATATGCAATAAATAGAACTCATTGATATCTTTACAAATGAGTTGCTTAAAGAATCTCAAAAAACTATTTTAATTCTAAAATGTGAATAGATGTTGCTTTAATTGATTTAACTTCTTTTATAAGTCCTCTCTTTAAATGACCAAGCTCTAACTTATGATCGTCTTAAGTAAGGCTCAAAAGTGGATAAAAAAATGAAATAATTATAAGCTTGGGGTAGAAATTGAATTCTAGAGGAAAAATCTCTTAGTACATTTATATGATGCCCGGAAAGCAAAATATGCAAGGAATCATAGAATTTTTGGGTCTATATCAGAAATTTGCAAAGTTTTTTTTACCAAAGTATAATTGGTAGGAAAATAATTAAAAGATAAAGTAAATACTTATAAGCAAAATGTTTATTATAATTGTCCAAACCCAAGGATTGGTGGCATAGCAGGGTGGATCCTGCACCATTCTGGGTCAGGTTTTGATTAAAACCGCTTTGAAACCAGCACAGGCTGAAAATACTTGGCATGGTATGTTTGTCCCAAGGTCGACCTGCCTCATTTAATATGATTGTCCAAACCCACATTCCTTACTATAAAATCTTAAAAAACTAAAATGATCGCTTAAAATATTATATAAGTGATTAAGTGTCATAATATACTTGACTATATACTATGTAAAAAAGGAGTCATTTAAATAAAATTGTGTACCCTTATGAACCTCAGATAATATAAACCAGACTTGCCACATGCTAAATTCAATTCAGTGTCAATATATACTTATAAGCTTAATAATACTGAGCGAAGCCTTATAAGGGATGGGATAACTGTTAATGAAAATGAGAGAATTGAGTTTACCATCTGTTATAATTACTAGAAAGGTTATATATAACCTTTATCTATCATATAGCTTTGTGAAGTGTAATTTTTATAAATAATCTCTGTGCTGCAAGATAATGTTTAGGTCTTTTAGATATAAAACTCCAATTCAGTTAACTAAACAACTATGATATGGAGTTTAAGACTTAAGATTTATCACTTGTATAGCAAAACAAAAAACTGTATCATTTTGTTTCTTAAAATGGATTATGACTAGAGCTAACTTAAAGCTTTAATTGTATAGTAGGTAATTAATACCTATCTAATAGCTCATTTTATTAATCTATAGTTTAGTATATCTCTTTTATCTCTAGTGTTTTACTAAGACAAGGGATCTGAGTCCCTTCTACTCACACACATAAGATAAAAGCGTGCAATAAGATAGAGGAATTAATTTCAACTAGTTAGATCCAGTATACCGTCTACATTGGCACTCTAGGGTGACTTCCTTTTGAGGGGATGATTCTAATCTTCTGCTAACTCTAAAACAAAATTATCAAGTGAAGTTAAGAAGTGAGTGAGAAAATTTATGTGAAGCTCCAGTTGAAATAGAAATAAGTTTTCCAAGACCCCAAGGTTATAAGATCTTTAATATTTCAGAGAGATAACCTTCTTTAGTAATTGAAGGTTGGGGGTAATTGTAAATGTTTCTATAGAAATTTAATTAATTTGCTATTGGATTATGCTGAAAGTTTGCTGCAACATCTTTAGTGGCATTAATCGCTATTATACAATGATTTTTAGTTTTCCCTCAAATTTCGGAAAATCATCTAAAAAAGGAGAGGTGTGCATCAGAAAATTACTTGGTGGCTTGGTAAACTACTATTTATTCTGTATATTGTTGATTTTTATCCGCTTCACCTACTAATTGATATACAGCGATATCCAAAGTTTGCTACCTTTTGTTTGTTTTGTGAATAACTTTACATCTAAATCTTCAGTATATAGTAAGATCTCGTTTTTCAGTAAATTAACATTAATGTAATAAAGCGGTAAACTTGACGTCTTTTTATATATATACAAAGTGAAAAGTAAAAAGCAACAAGACAACAATTATAGAATTAGTATGCTTAACATATAGTTTCTCATGATTAAAATATAAGTTTATCAAATATATGGTAAAGAACCACCTAATATACACAGTAATAAAGGAAACAAGGCCTTGAAACAAAAATTTCTGAGGAAGAAACTTAACATTAAAGGAGGTGGGATAACAACAAAGTTGTTCAAAAGGTTGACTTAATGTCAGATGTAACACTTGATGAGCTTTAAAAAAGTTAACAATAAAATCCATTGGAAAAAAATATTTTAAATAATTAAACTCCAAAAACAAGGATGAAACCCTTTTATATTTGAGATAACAAATCGCTGGTTCTGGGAAACATCAATAGGGTCTTCAGTGGATCTATGTTACTACAATTAATGAATTGTGATTTAGAAAGTTGTTTAAGACCACGTTTTACAATATTAAATGAATATAAAATTTTAAAAATATACTAAAATCTTTTTTCATGCGATTTTTTGCGATTCTTTCTTTATATCCTTATTCCCACATACCCTACATGTGTTGCCAGCTGAACAGTCCACTACAGGTACCGCTACTATCTACATCTTATCTATCACTTTAGAGTCTTTAATAAACTATAAGATATTCTAGGGTCTTTTTTCAGTTTCTTTCTTTAGTAGGCTTTCAATAAAAGTAGATAACTCTGACTTTTAGGATAATTGACTTCCTCTTACACATACTATGAGCTTTTAGTAAGCAAGGACGGCCCCAATAACATAGACAATAATATTTGAAGCAATAAATCAGCCTTGGAAGCTGCAGATATAGTCCTTATATTTAACTTCTTCCAAGGCCTATCCAAATTTACTATCCCTATTCTGAAAATAATACCTTGGCTTAATAAAGACATTAGTGATAGTTTTAAAATTCCAGTTCCAAAGTAATAAGCTGGATAGAACCTTGCACCCCTTTAGAACTAAGAATATGACCAACATCAGGGCCTTGCCTTTCAGCAAATTAGTTGACCTAGGGCAAACTCTATATGAGAGTTGAGTGGCAGCTGTCCCTCCTTAATTTCATACCCAAAGCATCCTCTAAATCACAAGCTATTATTATTTTCAGAAAATTAAAAGCCCTATAAGGTGAGGATAGTATATTGGTGGTGAATGGGTCAGATAATACTAAAAACCTGGTTAATTCTTAATGGAATCCGTCAAATTGAAGTAATCATTCTCCGCCTCAACTCCGGTTAAAATCCTTAGAAACTGGCATCTGACATCCCAAAACTTTAGAGAAATAGTTCAAACGACCTGGATCTCTGACCAAGCACCAGCTTGAATTTGGTGTAGGTTCCTAAGAGAAAACCACTCCTATTTACAGATCTGAAGGGGGTTCAAGGGGATAAAAATACTTTCCCACCAATCATCAACTAGAAACTGTGGTAATAAGAAAGCTACCAACCCTTATCAGATTGCAGATTGGCGGAATTATATTAAAATGCTCCCCCATGAGTACTTTATACCAGATTTTCAACCCCCATCTGCAAATTAAGCTCCACTCATATGATACAGCTTTCCAGAGAGGCGATAGGCTAAATCATTATTTTCCAAATTGGAAAGCCCCCTTGCCTATTCTAAACACCATCATCTCACTCTACTAAGCTTCAAATTAGTTTAATTATCAAGAGTGATAAATGTGGTGAGGGTTCTTCTTCTCTGATTACCCAGTTTTTGTCAATAAAAATAGTATAAAATCAGTGTCAAAATTCTCCCTTTATTGGTGGAAGCCCTGATTAGGGGTAATGACCCACCTACAGGCAGATGCCAGATTGAGCTCCTCATTAACTTGGGTTGAGCCCAATGAAATTATTGGGGATCAACCTTAATATATTTAATATAAATCATTAATTTGACACTGACGACTAATGCTGAGGATGTCAAAAATCAATCAGGTTATGGAGAAATCCTTTTTGGCACTTGCAACCCAATCAAGAACCATTTCAGGTGCACTGGAGAATTATGCCGAGGATGCTCCCAATCCCCCTATATTATGTATTTATAATTTATATTGGTCAGCCATTGACTCTGAGATTTCCCTTTCCCAATCTTATTTTAGCCTCAAAGGTCCTATAAATATCTAAAGGTTTATAAAATAAAAATACCGTGTTCAACTATCTCCTTTCCAATTTTAGCTTTACTAAAGGCCAAAATGGCCTATTAACTCTCTGAGGGCTTTGGGTCCCTGATTAATAAGGGGATGAGTTGGAGTTGCTCTCCCAAAGTCCTAAAAATCAAATTCATTTTATTTCTATACTAGTCCTTTATTTAAACAATAAATAACCATCATGAGTAATAAGTGCTCTGGTGACTGCCATATTGTTGAAATCCTGAGCCCATAGCACTTACAAGCATCTCATTAAGCCAGGATCCAACAAGTGGTTATCACTACAGGGCCACCTGTACACCACAATCTTTCTAAAAATGGAGGACGTTCAGATGAGTGACCCTCCTACCCTTACCTTTGATGATGAACCAAGGTTAATTGCCCTTAAACAGAAACTAGCCAGCACTTTAGCACGCCTTAAAAAACACAAAAAATGCCCATCTTCTACTCAAGAGGAGTCTATCAGTTTTAAACCCCTCTTTAAAGACAAGTTCACCTCAGGGAGGGTAGCATTGTCATATTTATATGTCTATGAATCTGCCATTGAAGAAGTGACTGAAAAACAAATTTCAAGAACATCCTACCTTGCCTGAGACGCATGGCCTAAGAGGTGATGGTCCCTCATATAGACTCTGAGTACAAGGGTAGAGGTTAATGACGCGCTGGCTGCTGAATTAGACTCAAAGCAGAGTTTACGCAGGAAAAAACAGGCCTATATGCGCCTTAGCATGTATGAAGGAGAACAGATCAGTGCCTTTACTGATTGATTTTAAAAGCCTTTCAGACCTTATTAACCTCTCAACTGCTCACTCTTGATGATGTCGTCGCTGCCATTCTAATTGGGTTTGACTTCTCACCCTTCTTTAGCTAGACATATAATCTCTGTGAAAAGCAACTTCCAGAATGTCCACGATATAAAAGTGGCTTTATTAGATGTTGCAGATTTTTATATGGCTGAGACCACTCATGGTGTTGTAGTGAAATTTCAAATCTAACCATTGAGAATCTTTCATCCCTAGGACAGTGGACAAAGGCCCCGTCTACCACTATGAGCCCTTCTGTTCCTGTTCGCCCCTTTAAACCTTCTCCTTCAGTGTTTCAGAACATATACTAGTCATTCAATAGGTCTGAGACCTCTAAGCTGGCCAACAAAGGGCTCTTGCATAAACTCATTGAAGTGTCAGTGCCTTCTCCCCCGATTAATATGATATTTGCAGGCTCTAATAGTATTTCGTCCACCAAGGCCGGGCACGTTGTAAAGGCCTGTTGTAGGCCAATAGCCCCCGCCCAAAGGGTCTGGCCTTAACTGTCTCCAATCTCTCCTCCAACTTGCATAGACAGCCCCTCAGAACATTAATATGAAAAGGGTTATGAGGATATTGGACACTATGTCCTTGGAACTATAGTTGATTTAGAAATACCAGACCAGCTAAACCTGAAGGAGTAGATAAGGCCGTGATACTCAATGACATCTATCTTAGCCAAATCCTGTGGTGCCCTGAGGTCATTAATACTGCTAGTGATGTCGACCAGCTCATGGCTTTATTAATCTACTCTATTGCGCAGGTTCATACACTTTTATATATTGAAAACTACCTTGAAACTTTTAAAACTTTGCCTCTAAATTTCATCTTAAGAAAGTTTTATCTCTTCCTTTAATTTTAAGGGCTGTACCACAGGTGGAAGTAGTTATCAACAAGGTGCAGGTTATCACCACTCTTGATACTGGCTCATCCATAAATGTTATTTCTTCAAAAACCATCAAAAAGATTAAATTGGCACCATGCTCCTGGACTAAACCCAAAAATATGGAAAGGCGGGACCTTCTAGCACTCGTGCTAGTAACATGTGCTCCTCGTTGCCCTTCAGATTGGAAAGCTTATCCAGTTGGCCCGCTGTGGCTTTGGAGAACAATTATGAAATGTTGATTGGCACAGAATTCTTGGTTGAGTACAGCAGAACCATCAATCTGAATAAGGTTTTTTTCATTGCTTAATTATGAGGTGCCTCTGGTGCTGACCAATAAAGAACCCCATAAAAAAGAGTATTCCTGTTTGGTTGAGTACCTTTCTTCTGTGGTAACACTACACTAACCCACCTCTAGGCGTCATAAAATCTATTTTCCAGAGTTATTGGACGCCCATAATGGAATTCATTTTTACGCCCAGAGGAGATGTTAACTATATCTGGGGAACAATGGGTGGTGGACAACAAGTTATTTTACATAACCCCAGGAACTGCTTATTACACCTAATCAGTATTGATGGAGTAAGAATCTAGAGCCCTGAGTACTGCCTGGAATCCTAGATCTTTGCCTACCAGAGACCTATCAATATTCTGATGGGGAACCTTACCAAGTAAGACATGAACATAGAAAAAACGCCAGGAGATAGAAAAGGGTCTGCTCATACCCCTTGATGATATTGATAAAGTTCGCTGCCTTGAGACTATGTCAGAAATGGGTCTACTCTCTGACAAACTATTATGTTCTTTGCCTGACGTTTATATCTCAGATGAACAACCTCTGACGAGCTTGGAGAAGTCCACTCTTTACTAGATGCTTATAGTGATATCTTCTCCAAGTCTGGTCATATGGGCATTTGAAGGATTGGAGCCCCACCATTGATGTGATGAAAGTCCCATTTGATAAAAACCCTATCATAAGTCAAAGGTTGAGGAGCAACTATGAGGCATGAGCTGAAGCAATTTCTTAAAACTGGGCCACTAGTACATCTCCAAAGCACTTAAGCATCTCCTTTGTTACTCATTAAAAAGAAAATAGAGGTCATTGGGTAGTCATGAACTCTCGTAAGCTAAACAACCTCACTAAAAAAGACAGCTATCCCATCCCAAGCATTGGTGATGGTCTTGTAAAACTCTAACTCCAAATTCTTTTCTGCTATGGATTTGGCTATCAGATACTGGCAAATGAACCATTCCTCTCATAATCAGGAGAAGTGTGCTCTCTTGCAGTGAAGGCCTATTACAGCATACCCAGTTACCCTAGGGGCATGTAATATACCTGCCTCATCTAACGTGTGATGGGCCATATCCTGCAGGATCTCAAGCTGAGCTGCATGATAGTCTATCTCAATGACATCACGATTTTTTTAAACTTTCCATGAGCATCTGGCACATTTAAAGGTATTTTTTCAACACTTGCGAGAATACAACATCAAGTTTAAGCCTTTTAAGTGCATCTTCTTTCAGAAAAGACTAGATTTCCTTGGGTACGCCATCTACCAAGAGAGGATTCAATCTCTGCAAGGTAAGGTGGAAGCCATATCTAAAATGCATCATCTCCAAACCTGCGGGATATCCGAGTATTTATTGATATGATGAGATAATAATATCAAATTATTCTCAAATTCACTCAGCTCAGTGAGCCCCTCGTTCGCCTGTTGGCAAAAAACGCTCCCTTCTCTTGTGGCGCGGAGAAAAAACTGCAATTAGGGTGCTAAGAAGTTGCTTAAGAGCGCCCTATCCTACGTTATCTTAATTATAGTAAACCATTTTTCTTGTTTACTTAAGCCTAACTACGCCATTGGAAATATCCTGGCCCAATTGGTTGAAAATGGCATGGATCACCCCATCTTCTATTTCAGCATAATGTTATCAAAGCTGAATGCAACTACAGCGTCACTGAGAAGGAATGTCTAGCTGTCTTACTAGCTGTAAAAAATAAGCCCCTTCCTGTATGGAACCAATTTCACTGTGGTTAATGACCAAGGTCTCTTAAAATGGCTCCGGAAAATGAAAAACCTACTGGTGTAACAGCCAAGGCGTTGCCTGACCAGCACATAGCCATAATATTACCTAGGGCAATAGTCAGGGCCAGGGGAGAGGGGCTTGACCGCTCCAATTATCGTAAATGGCAATCTGATGAATCAGATGCCTCAAGATTGGAAGCAATATCAAATCAAAAGGCTGACGGGGAAGTGAAGCCTTGGAAACGGCGCTCTGGCCAACCTTATGCTGCCAAATCCAATATTGCTAAATGTGGCGATGAGGGATTGGACCCTCAGATACAAATTTCCAACCAATTGGAGGCCAAATCCATTGTGTTTGGGAGTATTAACAAGGATGGAAATCCTTGCAAATGGCACTCTGGCCAACCAGATGCCGCCAAACAAAATATTCCCAAAAGAGGCAATGAACCAAAATCAGGGAATATGGGTGAGGGGAATGGCCCAGGCTTCGAGAGCAATTTAAAGCCAAGTAATGAATGTGGAAAAGTTTCCGCAACCCTGAGGGTACTCAGCCCAAGTTTGAGAACAGGCCTCGACGCCAAAATTGAGGGTCTAGATTCTCAAATAGGGCCCACCACTGGGAAGACACCCACAGAATTTGTGGGAACAGGACCCGCTCTTCCTCAATAAGCTCAATATAAATCTGAGCAAGCAAAACTGTTTAAAGCAGTTTCATCTTCTATAAACTTAAATAAAACTTAATAATTTTAAAATTAGTTTTGCACATTTGCAAATCACTTTATTAAGAAAACCTGGAAACCACCTCATGAACAGCAGTTCAGACTTTGATGG